>CBVK0103878368.1:0-28974 GCA_900067695.1 Picea abies | reverse complement strand
GTTTGTAGGGTTTGAACTTTTATATATATATATATATATGTTAATAATGTTATTATGATTAGTAATATTACTACAATTACTAATAAAAAAAATTAAATTAATAATATTATTTTAATATCAATAATAATATTATTTTTAATAATAACTAGTAAGGTTTTATTCATTAATATTACTATACACTTTTCACTTCTTAAGTGTATTGGTTTATTATTATCATTCATCATGATGATGTTATTGTATTGGTTTATTATTATCATTCATCATAATGTTTTTCTTTATTTTTATTTTTTCTCTTATTATTTTTTCTTATAATCCTATTTTGTTTTATAGTTTTTTTTTCTTAGTCTACATATGTTCTCCTCTATTCTTCATTGTTTCTTCCTATTGGTTCCCTTTTGCCTATTTATTATTTAGATCAACTTTTTTCTTATCGATTTCTTTTCATCTTAATAATAAGCTTAGTTTGGAGTTCAAAACATTAACTCTAAAAATTTTAATACAACATGAATAATGAAAAACATTACAAACTACAAAAACCTAAAAATCACCGTCCCCATAACTTCATATACATTAAACATATCATTTTAATCTAATTACTTATAATACAAAAAGTTATACAAACTACCAAAATAATCAAAATCAAATCAAGATACCACCCACTTTCTTAAGTTCATGTTTATGACCCATTTCCTCGTTACACAATATTTACTTTATGATCATTATATTGACTCAAAGACAACAATACCACTAAATGGGGGCCAGGGTAAGTTGAGAGTTTAGAGTGATTGATTGATTGGGATGTCATGTTTTTAAAATGATTACAGTGGTGCATAGCAAAATAACAAGACTTTTTACCAGGTATATTGGAGAATCAACCAATTGATATTGATATGATGTGTATAGTGGGTTCATCATAATTCATTCAATATGGTCTTTTAAATATTGGAGGGTTATTATTTTAAGAATTTGTTGTACACATAATTTTATTAATTATAGTTTATTAATTACAAAATTTGTTGTAATTTTTTTAATATAGTTGTTTAATTAGTCATTTTTTTTTATTAGAATTCAACATAAGAAAGTTAGAGTTTTGATTGATTTGAACTTTTGGTCTATTTTCAAACATATGGATCATTTTATTCGATTTCCAAACATATGGATCATTTTAAAACAGGAAAAAATTTTAAAAACAAAGTTCTAACATAAATGAAATTTGAATCATGATAAAACTCTAACCATACCTAGAAATTTAACTAAATTTATTTATTTTAATTACTTAAAAATAAAATCTATTTATTACCAGATTAACTTACTCATTTTTTAATTTACATATCAAAATTCCTATGAATTATATAAATAGATAAATATTAACTCTAACCACATCTAAAATGTATATAAAATCTTCATTTTTTTTGAAATAAAATTATTATACTAAAACTTGCCTACATCTAGTATATTATTTGTGATATTACATTTCCTCGTCATCTAGACGTTATTTCTTCTCCTTCTATCTTACATTATGGTGGGCAAAGCAAAAATAACAATGTTCCAATTAATGAATGCTTCGACACCCTCTACACTTAATCATAATCATCCTTTGTTTTAGTTCTTTGTGAAATTGAAATATAAGACCACAACACATAGTTGAGAACAAAATCTCAAACACAACTCCCTAAATAATTCAATAATGACCTTTTATGTTATATTAATATTTCCATTCACCTATCACAAAAATTAATAATTTTGTACATAAATTTACTTTAATAATTTATTTTTAAATAAACAAATAAATAAAATTAATAATTTTTTACCTAAATTTACTTTAATAATTTATTTCTAAATAAACAAATAAAATAAATAAACAAATAAATAAAATTAATAATTTTTTACCTAAATTTACTTTAATAATTTATTTCTAAATAAACAAATAAATATTGTAATAATTTATTTCTAAATAAGCAAATAAATAGTGTAATATAAAATTAATCTGATGCATGACTCCTTTCCCACTAACATGGGAATATCTACCATTTTCCATGGGAATATCTACCATTTTCTAACCTTGACATGTGATGTTTTCATGTGTCCCCTCTCCTTCATGTGGTGTGAGACATGGTTGAAATTTGGCAGGCAACCTTGCCTGTCAGGAATTAAATTGTTTGCCTCGACATTGCCTACCAACTTGGTTATTGACATGTTTTATTTAATAAATAAATATTTATAATTTCTCCAGAATCTGTGAAAAAATGAATATAATATACTAAAAGCAGGGAACAAAATTTGACATTCTGAAACAATGTATCTTATCACATATGACTTTCACTAAGATTCTTGAATTGTCAATTATGTTGAAAATGGCCAAAACGACAAGCATTTTAGTTTGTAACACATCACATATGGTCAACTACCTTGGAGGGAGACTACGCTTTCCACCACCTCCCCCCTCCCCGAAAAAACACATTTTTATTATTTGGTGATTTGTTTTTTACTAGTAACAGTAAACAACTCCCATCCATAAAACACACTTACGTGTCTGATCGAGAGCCATGCAGCCATGTCTAACTAAAATGACACGTGTCTCATCAAGAGTGGTATATACCTTTTTAGATTAAGAGGTATCCAAATCATGTTTATTAGATAAGCTTTAGGATATAATGTGCGATTAGCATTATTGGGATGCCACAAAGATCTCTACAAGATCTAAGTCTAAGTCCACTATAGGGGATTGAGCTGAAGAACTTTGGTGCAATCACCACTACTCTAGTGATTTGACAATGGCCTCTTATCTTCATTATGAATTTACAAATTTTTTTTATTTGTGTAATGTTTCTATTTACTTGTTATCAAGTATGATATCTTTACTAAGAAAAGTGAGGTGCATTGTACAATCTAATATGGATGAGTTTAATGTAAATGAGTGTGTAATGTGAATAAGGTGCATAAATTAAAATGGTAAATGATTAGACATCGGATATTTAAATGGAAACCAAAAACAAAAAATTGCATCAAATGTAAAGGAATATAAAGAAAAATAAAAAGAAACAATCATATATCCATCTTGACAATGAGAAGTCTACACATGGGTTGTTTTTTATCCCTCTCATTGGTTGTATATGTTTTGAATTCTCTATAGGTACATTATGCATCTAAGCCTAATGAGGGTAGGGGGCAGTTTTGTGTTTTCTTTCCCCCCATTTTGGGTCTATTTTTGAGGTTTTTTTAGCCAATAGTTTCAACACATTGCATTCTGATACCAGTAAAAAATTAGGATTGTAATATAATCCCAATTAGTGGATTTGGGTGAATTGATGTCGTGGAAGACCCAAGAACTGTATTGTGAATAATTTAGTTAATAAATTTGAAGAGAGAGAAGTGTGTCTCTTATTTTGTTGGTTTTTCTAGTTGAGGGTTTCCAAGGTAAATCTCTTGTGTATGTTATGTGTATGTCATTGTTTTCTTATGTTTTGAGATTATGTTAGCATATCTTCTCTTGCATAGATTTTTCAAACTTTTCATCGATGTGTAAGATTCATGTGTTTCTTGAAAAATCATTTATGAATGAAACATAGTACACATATTTACCTACTAATGGAACATGCATAGGTCCAAACATGTAATTATGTATCAACTCCAAGATTATCCTTTTGTTCTTGTAGCATTATATGAGAATCTTACATTATTTTGTTTACCATATATATAATGTTCACAAAAATCAAAATCTAATGAGCGATTAGATATACCTTCAACCATACCTTCACCATGTAATGCTCAAAGACACTTCTCTCCAATATGTCTTAGTATTTGATTCCATAGCATTGTTTTTTCTCTAGGAATAGTGTCAGTCTTGTCTTCTTTATTTCTATCATCGTAAACAACATAACTGTTACACCCATCAGTAATAGTGTTTCCCAATAATTTGTATAGAGTTTCAATCCAAACTCCCCTCAACAACATCATTGCTCCTTGAAACATCATGTAGGTTTCCTTTCAAACATGGCATGCACCCCCGTGTCACTCATCTTACTTATATATATCATATTTTTTCCAACTTTGGAATGTGCAAAACCCCTGTGAGAGTTCTAATCCTTCCATCTTTTTATGGCAACTTAACCCTTCCATATCCTATGATTTTGGCCATCAAGTCGACCCCTAAAAAAAATCACCTCCATTATACTTTTTCATATTACGAAAAACCACTCCCTATGAGGAGTCATATGAAATGAAGCACCCAAGTCGATCAAGCATTCATCATGATTTAAATGTGTACATGTAGATTCCAAGTAAACATCACCTCCTTATGTGGAGGTTTTTGTCTCCGTGGAAGGGGCATCATTAGATCCCTTATTGTTATCAACATTTTTAGGTTCACAAGTTTTTTGTAATGCCCAACATTATCACATTTCCAATGTTTCCTTGTAGATTGCCCTGGAGATTTAGATCTACCCCCAAAGACTTATTTTTGTTTCTATATTGGGAACGACCTCTTATAGATAAGACATCCTTGGAAAATCCCTCAATAGATATTTTCCTCATCTCTTCTAATAATAGTGATGCAACTACATCCTCAAATTTAAAGTAGTCGCAGTGACACTACCAATTTTCACAACCAAGGAATCCCATGAATTTGGTGAAGAGCATAACAACTTAATACACTTATCTTCCTCAAAGCCTTTAATATCAATAGAGGCTAACTAACTTACCATAGAGCTAAACGCATTGAGATGCTTTGTCACAGAGCCGCCATCATTCATCCCAAGATGATATGACTTTTTTCAAAGGAATAGTTTATCTACCAAGGATGTACACTGATACAAAGTCCCTAACATATCCCATAACTTCTTGGCATTGGCTTCTTCTAAGATAATTAACAACACCAAATCTAATTGGCATTGGCTTCTCCTCGGACAAGGTACCCCTCTGTGCAATGATTCCATGACTTAGTTTACGAAGGTGTACATGCCCTACCCCTTTGGATTCAAACTTATAACTTTCAAGGAGAAAACACATGTTCTTAACCATTAGGTCCACTCATGTTGTAACATATAGCGCTTAAGGGTCACAAGGTCATAGCTCAATTAGTGGGGAGTGAGTTTGTTAACTTCCCACCTGTGTTCAAATCTTGCAGTGACATGTTAGCACAAATTGGCTTCGTTGAAAGGGTAGGGAACACCCCCATGGATAGGGATGTCTTGGGATGTCTCGACCCTAGGTTGAGTCACAAAAATTTGATATGTCACTAATTGGTTGTCGCATATATCCTAGGGGGTATAGTGATAGCTAGTGGGTTTGACCTCAGTTGTAGCCTAGGTCGCTCTGTTTAGTCATTAGTCCCCCCTTAGTCTTTAAAACAAAAACATATGGTGCTCGAGGGCATGCATGTTGTGCAATGCTTCACCTTTGACCATCTCCATACACATTAACTATTGTAATTTGCAACACACAATTTAATGTCACATGATAGATGTCACTCCAAATAAACATATCATTGATCAACGTGGACTTTTTTTATTGATTAAATAAATCACCCCATTTCCCATTGTCATAGTTTAAATGTGCTACAAATTTGTTTTTTTCCAATGATTCAAAATAATGGGAAAGGAAACCGACATTTTTTTCCATGTAATCTAGCAAGACTCATTTTGCATTGATGGAATTACATATATTAGAGGATAATATTGCACAATTTAGTGGCAGTGGGGATATTTGTGGACACAAAATCCATTTGTACATTAAAAACAACAATTTCATCAATAAAAAAATGCAATTTTGGCAAAAATTGTCTCACTAGATTACGATGACGAAAAATGTCAAAAACATAAAATATGTTGTCCAAGTTGCAATTCTGACAATCTTTCTTCTTCTTCTTCTTTCGAAGGTGGCAAAACCTATCATAATTCAATAGTCAACCAACAAGGAGGATAGCCATCACTCGCCGCTATCCGCTAATGCGCATTCTCATCACCATTATTCAAGGAAAACCACACCATTTGAAATGACTAGTTGGTGCTTCTTAAGGGGGCAAAGTTCCATTCTTGCCAAATGACGCTTAGTCTTGGGCCCTTAACCTATTTCTTTACGTCCGAGAAAGACGAACTCCTAGTCCATCAGAGTGAGTGTTAAGTCTTACTATAAAACCAAGAGAAAGTTTCAGCTTAGATACTATGCACAAAAAAGTTAGTTTTAACATCTAACCTTAATCCATATATAAACCGATATAATATTCATGTTGGAAATTCTGAAAATCTATATAAAACTGAAAACCACACTAAATGATCACATCACAGTTTTGAATTGATGAAGTTGCAATTTTGCAATTATTACCATTTCAGCAATCGGATTGTGCCAAAATCATGCCAGAAAAACACCGGACCCCTGGAACGGGGCGATTTATAAGCACACGGCGACCGACCTTACCTTTCCCGCACCGCTAAACCACTGTCGGTGTTTTACCAGAAAAAGCGGTTTTCCTCGTACTGCCACGTCTGACGTGGTCGGCGGCGGGAAAGGAGCACGCATTTGCTATTGGCAGAGCCGCATGTAATGGACATCAAATGTAAGCCCGAATACCACTAGCGGTTTTGCGAAGGACGGCGATTTCACTATTCTGGGAGCAGCTCTGGTATTGTACGGGAGCCGCATGTAATGGACATCAAATGTAAGCCCGAATACCACTAGCGGTTTTGCGAAGGACGGCGATTTCACTATTCTGGGAGCAGCTCTGGTATTGTACGCTGCAGGAAGGCGGTCTCGGGCCTGGAATATGAAGCGATCCTTGTATCGATGTTTTTTTCTTCGTCGGCTCTCGATCGAGTGAGACTCTGAGGACGACAGAGTGACGATCTTTGTTCGTCCTGAGACTTCAAGGTATGCCTTTTCTTTCCGTTTCGTAGTTCCTTTCCATTTTTATTTGTCCTTTTTCTCTGTTTTTTTCTTTTTGTTCTCTTAAATGGAGTTGCTTTCTATCCATTTTAAGGATTTCACCACTTTACGCTGGTTTTGACGGTTTTAATGGATGTTTTCGACCGGTTTTTTAGTTTTTTCTTGAACATTAATGGATGCCTGTCGATCTTTACCGGATTTTGTTTTGTTTTACTGATGACCACGATCAACTTCTTATTCATTTTGTTAGACTGTAAATGGATGCTTTGTACCCTATTTCTCGTTTCTGTGAATTGGAGCGGCTCATTTTGAAAAACTTTGCACTGTACATGGATGTTTTTCTATATGCTTTAAGGATTGTGAATATCATTAATTTTGATCCATTTCTCTGATATCTTGCGCCACCGGAAACTGCGCTGCCTTTTTCTTTAAGGATTACTGAAGATATTGTTGTTTTGTAAACAGTCTAGTCCTGATTGGATACATTCTACATCTGTGGACTGCAAATAGATGCTTTCAACCTTCTTTAATTTAAACATATTATTTTGATGCGTTGATGCATTTCAACCTTCTTTAATTTAAACATATTATTTTGATGCGTTGATGCAATTTTTTTAACGAAGATTTGCTGGTAATTTAAGATCCTTTACTAAACCGATGATTTCTGAGCTGTCCAGATATTATTTTAAAAAATGCAGTGTTGATATCTTTTAGCTTTCAAGCGTCTTTTGTTCCATGCCGCGTTTCTTTTTTTTTTCCACATTTGATCGGTTTTCTCCCGTTTCTCGATATTTTCATGCTTTAAGCGGATGCACTTGATTCATCTCTCAATTTCCGAAGTTTTTCCTCGGTTTGTTTCACGATTTTAACATCGATGCAAGGTTAAGCGGATGCATTTGACCCATCTCTCAATTTCCGAAGTTTTTCCTCGATTTATTTCACGATTTTAACATCATCGATGCAAGGTATCCTATTCACTTCTCTACGCAGCTTTCGATGAGTTCGTTTTTTCAGAAAGCGCCTCTTATTTTATGAAGTTCTCCATAGAGCACCATTATTGATGCGCTTCGCATTTATTTGACTTTCTTACTTCTGTATACTTTATATTTTATATGCTTTTAATGCATTGTTTTCGGGCTTAAAGAGACCTCACTGTGCTCATTTTTTTCATATGCAACTTTTGCATTTCCTCCTGTTCGCATATTTGTTGTTGTGCGCCCGAAAATACTCTGGTTTGATCGTTTTATTGATTTTGGCGCCTGAGAGATCTGCAGCTCTGTATGGTTTTCTTGATCTCTTGTTTAACGGCACTCTTCTTGCATTAATTTATACTGTTTTCCAGTATTTAAGGCAATGCTTTTCACTGTCTTTCATTTGCTCAGAGCTTTGGGACTTCAAATATAGCGTTTTGACGCATTTCAGCTGAGATTTCACAGCTAGTATATTAAATCCTGGTTTCTAATCCACGTATCTCTGTATCTTAAATTGTTGTTTCTGAAACATTTTTAAAGACCAAGGTTTCAGATTCTGAGTTTTTAACATAAACGATATTGTTACTGTCTTCTCTAGCCTCTTTATTCAATAATGCATTTCTATTCCAAGGGTGTTCATATCCTTGTATTAAAATGACTGTGATTAATGCATCGGATCAATTTGCAAAATTTCGAGTTTTCCATTGCCTTTCTTTCTGAGCAAATAGTTATGATTCTTTTGATTTCGTTGTTTCAAGGCACTGATTTTGCTTTTTGCTACACTGAAACTTGAAAACCTGTCTTGTGATTGGCAGGGATGTATTGAGACTTATCTAAATAGACTTTTCTCGAAGAAGCTGGAAACCCCCCTTGTCGGGAGATCCTAATGACACTAGTTGCAATAAGGTCAAATACAGGCAACAATGAAGTTTATGAAATTGGGAGCAAAACCAGACACCTTCTACACCGAAGAAGCTGCCAGGTAACCCTACCCAAAATCTCTCTAGATATTTTTCCTTTCTTAGTGATCAGTCGTAGAGCCATTTCAAACCGGCTGCTATCACGGATCAAATTACAGTAAATTAGCTAAAGCGGATTAACTTAAAGCAAGGACAAAAAGTTTCTTGGAGCAACCCTAAAAGGCCACTGATATCTGTAGGATATTTATCAAACTTGCCACTGATATCTGTAGGATATTTATCAAACTTGACTTTAACATTAAACAAAACTGGACCAATTTGGTAAAAAACTGATACGCAGCCTGTCACCTATTACGGAATGGCGAAATTGCCCTTGGTGAATTATTAATTATTGAAATAACATAAGACTTAGGTCTATCTGTGCCTCGCATGATTCCAGATACTGGGGTTAGTCCTTTGGCTTGACATGTTATCATTTTGTGTCCATCAGTGTTTCTTTTACCCTGGAATCTTTTTTAATCGAGTTCATCAGCATGGGGATGGCTTAAAAACTATGTTATTATTGTAGTTTTCTATTTATCGGAAGCATTTTCAGTAAGTTTGTTGATACAGATTAGTGTAACTTGTACGAAACATGGAAATGAATATTAGTTTTGGAAATGAGAACATCTAGAAATGCAATCCCTCTAAAATGAGTACTCAGGAATAAGAGAATAAGAATGATAAGTTAATTTATAGGTAGATTTAGAAATGAATTAGAAGTAAATTTGTCGTCATCTTCCTTAGATTAAAGTTATTTAGACTTCCCATGAATCCCACATACTTCATGGGCAGAACATTTCCAAGAAATTTCCAAAGTGTTTTCGTGTTTCCATCAGTTTCCAGTACTGGTACATTGGCAGTTTAGGAGTTTCGTGCAACATAATACGCATTATGTATATGCTATTTATACCAAACATAATAAATAATTATGACACTCCATGGAAAAGCTTCTGACAGAATTTAGGTTCTACTTCATTATTGCATGGCAGTATTTGATGTCCAGCTGAAAGGTCTGGTAATTGATGCTGAGTATTGTCTTTTGTGAAACAGGTCAGTCTCTACAGAAGTATCTAGTGATTTCATTATACAAGTAAATGGTGTGAAGTATTTTTTACACAAGGTAAGCACGTCATCTTTCACTTCGCTCTTTATATTTTTTGCTAGTTCTGTAATTAGGCATAATTGTAGCCATTGGTATAAATTGCAACTTATCTTAGACAAAATGCCGTGTTTACGTTTGCAGTTTCCTCTGCTTTCAAAGTGCGGCCTATTACAGAGGTTAGCTGCAGAAGCTTGTGATTCCGAAAAGGAAATAATTGAGCTTCAGGATTTCCCGGGGAGTTTAGAGGCATTTGAGTTCTGTGCCAAGTGAAATGAATATTAGTTTTGGAAATGAGAACATCTAGAAATGCAATCCCTCCAAAATGAGTACTCAGGAATAAGAGAATAAGAATGATAAGTTAATTTATAGGTAGATTTAGAAATGAATTAGAAGTAAATTTGTCCTCATCTTCCTTAGATTAAAGTTATTTAGACTTCCCATGAATCCCACATACTTCATGGGCAGAACATTTCCAAGAAATTTCCAAAGTGTTTTCGTGTTTCCATCAGTTTCCAGTACTGGTACATTGGCAGTTTAGAAGTTTCGTGCAACATAATACGCATTATGTATATGCTATTTATACCAAACATAATAAATAATTATGACACTCCATGGAAAAGCTACTGACAAAATTTAGGTTCTACTTCATTATTGCATGGCAGTATTTGATGTCCAGCTGAAAGGTCTGGTAATTGATGCTGAGTATTGTCTTTTGTGAAACAGGTCAGTCTCTACAGAAGTATCTAGTGATTTCATACTACAAGTAAATGGTGTGAAGTATTTTTTACACAAGGTAAGCAGGTCATCTTTCACTCCGCTCTTTATATTTTTTGCTAGTTCTGTAATTAGGCATAATTGTAGCCATTGGTATAAATTGCAACTTATCTTAGACAAAATGCCGAGTTTACGTTTGCAGTTTCCTCTGCTTTCAAAGTGCGGCCTATTACAGAGGTTAGCTGCAGAAGCTTGTGATTCCGAAAAGGAAATAATTGGGCTTCAGGATTTCCCGGGGAGTTTAGAGGCATTTGAGTTCTGTGCCAAGTTTTGCTATGGCATTACTGTCACTGTTGGTGCCTTCAATTTGGTTGTTGTCCGATGCGCTGCAGAGTTTCTTCAAATGACGGAGGCAATGGATAAGGGCAACCTTATATACAAGCTTGAGATCTTCTTCAACTCATGCATCCTTCATGGTTGGAAGGATTCAATCATCACATTGCAGACAACCAAGGCTCTTTTGCCTTGGTCTGAAGATCTCAGAATTGTCAACCGATGCATTGATGCAATTGCATGCAAAGCAATGGTGGATCCGTCAAGGGTAAACTGGTCTTACAGCTACAGTAGAGGCCAGAAGGATTATAAGTCATCGGAGAGTGGTTCAAGCCCTTCACTGAATGAACTTCATAGCCGGAGATACTACTCTGTTCCAAAAGACTGGTGGGTAGAAGATATTGCGGAGTTAAAAATAGATTTGTATTGGAGAGTTATGCTGGCCATCAAATCAACTGGCAAGATTTCTTCTGTACTGATTGGAGAAGCATTGCGAGTGTATGCTTCCCGTTGGTTGCCCGGTATGTCAAAGGAAAAATCCATGGCAGAAACGGGGAAAGGAAATGCAAAGGACCATTCTAATGATAAATATGCAGAGATTACCACAAAACATCGGCTACTTTTGGAGTCAATTGTGTCTTTGTTGCCACCAGAGAAGGGTTCAACCTCGTGCAGGTTTTTATTGAAGTTGCTCAAGGCAGCAACCATTTTAGGTGTTTCACCTTCATCCAAGACAGAGCTTGCTAGAAGAGTTGGACTGCAGTTAGAGGAAGCCTCCGTGAATGACCTCCTTATCCCCTCCCTTTCTTATGCCAATGAAACTCTATATGATGTTGATCTGGTGCAGACAATACTAGAGCACTTCATGATGCAGTCTCAGAGTCCTCCAACAAGCCCATTCCAACAAAGACATAAACACGAAAAGAGAAGAACACGGTCAACAGAAAATCTGGACTTCGTAGAGAGTAGAAGATCATCTTCTGCAGCACACAGCTCAAAGCTTAAAGTTGCAAAGCTGATTGATGCATATTTGGCAGAGATTGCTCGAGATGCGAATCTATCGATTTCAAGATTCACCTCTCTTGCAGAAGCTATACCCGATTTCGCACGCCCAGTTCATGATGACTTGTACAGAGCGATTGATATCTACCTTAAGGTACAATAACTAACTGCCACGGGAAATATTGTTTTTAAAGCAGGACTTTGGATGACATTTGTAGAAGTCTAAGAGTTGTTTTGCACTGTCTGACATAGAATGAATCAATCTAAATTATGTTAGAACATCTTGAAGCAAAGGAGAACAAGATTTCTTGAAGTAAAGCACGAGGCTTTAACAAATGGCAAAACTTTGCCTGTTTCAGTCAAAATTAACTGACTTTGTCCATTCTCTAACAGAGTTTTGTGCAAAATCGAAATAACATCGTCCCAAATTTACCTGAATTTAAGTATGTGCCAGTACCAGTATGGAATGGCCTTAGGATGTAAATTACCAAACTGTTCCTAGTCCCAGTCCTGATTTTGACTTCTTCTCTTTGAAAAACCAAGTCCTGTCAGTTCCTCCAAACTTGCAGAATTTACTCCAAAAACAGGCTATATAGGATAGAACTTGCGACTATGACTCAAAATTCCAAGTCATATGTGACATTGGAGTCTTAAGAGTCAGACTCAGTTGTCTGTTTATGAAAGACGCAGAGAAAAAAAATCAGGAAAATTTAGTGTCATAGTCATTATGAAAGACGCAGAGAAAAAAAATCAGGAAAATTTAGTGTCATAGTCACAAAACTCCAAGTCATATGTGACACTGGATTCTTAAGAGTCAGACTCGGTTGTCTGTTTATGAAAGATGCAGAGAAAATATGCAGTTTATGAAAGATGCAGAGAAAAATAACTCACGAAAATTTAGTGTCATAGTCACAAAACTCCAAGTCATATGTGACACTGGATTCATAAGAGTCAGACTCAGTTGTCTGTTTATGAAAGATGCACTGGATTCATAAGAGTCAGACTCAGTTGTCTGTTTATGAAAGATGCAGGGAAAATACACTCACGGAAAATTCCCCAACAATCAAGTGAAGCCTAACGATCTTTATATTTATAATATATATGTTGGGGTTGACTTCTTGCTTATAAAACACAACTCTCAACTACTTCAAGTAACCCACCCACAGGGCTAGAGATCGTAAACTTTCGTATTAATTTAGAGATCGTAAACTTTCGTATTAATTAAACTGATTATTATTTTTAGAGTAGTTTTTGGAATCGAACCTTATTTTATTTTTTAAAGTATTTTTCAGGATCAAACCTCCCATATTAAATTTTTGTATTAATTAAACTGATTATTATTTTTAAAAGTAGTTTTTGGAATCGAACCTTATTTTATTTTTTAAAGTAGTTTTCAGGATCAAACCTCCCATTTTTCCCAAGTTCTAGTGAACTCTTACTCTTCCGCCTCCCTAGTCATTTTAGCTTAACCTTGGGTGTAATTGTTAGTTTGGTTTAAATTTTGAACGTGGACAATATTTTTTGGGTGTAATTGTTAGTTTGGTTTAAATTTTGAACGTGGACAATATTTTGCAGGAACACCCTGAGCTTAGTAAACTGAGAGAAAAAGTATATGTTGGCTTATGGATTGCAAGAAGTTATCAATGGAGGCTTGTATGCATGCTACTCAAATTGAACTCTTGCCTCTTCGGCTGGTAGTACAGGTACTCTTTGTTGAGCAGGCAAGAGCTACCATGTCTGGTGGTCTAGTAAATGAGTTACCAAACAACATAAAAGCATTGTTGTCAAGTCATGAGGAGGATTCTCAAGTGATTCCAGAGTCAAGCACATTTGACAATGGATGGGATGCAGTGAACCATCATGTCAAGTCCTCAAAAGAAGGAGATGCAATGACCTTGAAGATGCGGCTAGCAGAAACTGACAATGAGTTCCCTGAAACACAGCAGGGAGGTCCAAGGAACTTAAAGTTGAAGAACATCTGCAATATTCCTCCCAAATCTAAGAACTTTTTCAGTAAACTCTGGTCAAGCAACAAAAGTGTGAATGAGAAACTCTGACTTCAGATTTTGTAGAAAGTTGGAGCATTTGCAACCAATAGGTCTGGCAAGTTTCTGAGGAATTGAGGTGGTGTGGTGCCGTTGAGGCATTCAGGAGTTGTTCTGTTTACTTGGATTCCTTTGTATTCTACATCCTTTGTCTTAGAGGAAATGAGCTATTCTTTTTTGTGGATGTTGTTGTATTTCATTTTGCTAAAAATTATGTATTAAAAGGCATGATGCCCAATTACTGCAGATTGCAGGAGTTTGTTGTATCCAGAGCAAATCAGATGAAAAGGTTCAGACTTATTCATATCTGTAGAGTTTTTGTTTACCATTTTATATAAATGGAGTCAGATCAGGGGTAACCACAAGCTGTCTGACTTGTTGAACTATTACATGTGTCTCATCAGGCCTAGCATCAGAGGAATTGCGAGATGAGAAAAATAACAAACTAATCTGTGCACAGAAAACTGTTAAATGGTTAAAAATTATTTTAGACGCTTTATTTGTGCAGTCTGGCAATATTAACGTGCAGTGGATGAAAGGAAATGGTGAAGAGGAAATGGAATCCAGCTTATGCTAACAACAAAATTTTCCAAGGTCTACCTTACTTGGTAAGTTTGAAATGATTTCATCTTTGATTGGTTAATATTTGTTTGTCAAACCAAAACAGAGGAAGTGATAATGTGGCATTGGCCAAAAACACATCTAAATAGATAAGCATTAAACAATTAGATCATTCAGTGAATGTGGGGTTCAAATTTATCCATTCTAGTATAAAGAATTTCATTCTACCCGACATATGTCCGACATATGTGAACCAAGGCACAGATCAATTTCTATTGTTGGTAGGTCTTAACCTTGTTATAGATAACACCGTTTATATAGATACTCTTTCTAAGCCTAATCCACAAAGTCTTAAAGGTCCACCCCATGCCACTACCCTTTTACTTACAAATATGTCTACATCATTTTCTTTGTTGCAGGAGAGAAGAAAGATACTTATAGTCCATGTGGGTGGGGGCGTGTTTATAATATAGTAGTTGTGTGTAATTTCAAATGATTTAAAATAAAAAAGATTTACAATGGAGAAAAAATAGATATGATTTTTTTTAGTGTAGATCCATCTTAATCTCAAATTTATTAAGTGTCAATAATCTAGTTGACCATCTAAGGTTGTCTAAAAAACGGTCTTGATATTGCCATTTTTTAGTCATATTTCTGGTCTTGATTTTGCCATTTTTTAGTCATATTTCTAGTCTTGATATTGCCATTTTTTAGTCATATTTCTAGGGCTTTCTCATTCATTTTTGAGATTGATTATACCTAAAGGTTGAGGTGTTGACTCATTTTGCTAGTGTTCTTTCCAACAAGCTAAAGAAGATCTAAATCGGAGCACTGAGTGAAAAGTTATGATCTCATCGAGTCTCCCCTTTTTCTTGGATAGCTTAGATTTTTCTAGTGCAATGTTCTCGCTCATCCCTAATCATACCAGGGGCTAGGGTTCTTGCATTTTAGGGTTTTTGCTTCTTAGGTTTGTTTGGCATTATTATAAAATGTAGTTTTAGCCTCTTATTATGGTTTTTTTTTGGTGAATGAGCATAATCATCACATCTATTCTTAGAGATATGCTACCACCATTCTAGGCATTTTGATTGCTACACATATTGTAGTGTTTTTCCCTATTTGATTCATTAGTAGAATTTGGTTTTCACTACAATACTTTGCATTCAACACTATATGTGTTCATTTTGCAATATTGAACGTTCTTTCATTTTGTTCTCAATCCAATTTGGATTAGTGGTATCAGAGTAATTCACTCTATGTTGTTTCTATGTGTATGTCCCAATGAGGTTAGGGTATAGGTAGTTGGGCCTCAAATTAGCTGAGCCTAGTGAAGACTTCTCTCGCTAATCCAAATGGTCTCCTATGGCTGACCAAAAGAAACATGGTAGAGAGGGAAATCCTATGAAGTTGTTGCTCTAGGAATCGCTAGAGTGATAAAGGAACAAGATGATGGACCATTTCACTTAGATCCTTCGACGACTCCCAATAGGGATGGTTTCTCCTTTGACAAGAAGTCATTTCAGAGGATCACCACCCTTCAAGGTACAAGTTAATTTTGATATCCTTTTATTTGAAGGCAAGATAGGCACATAACAAGTTAATTTTGATATCCTTTTATTTGAAGGCAAGATAGGCACATAAGCTTAGAGGGATAGTTAAATATGCTAGAGTATTTCTTTGTTCACAGATTTTCCAATAGCGATAAAATTACTTTTGTGCTCCTAAAGGTCCTTCTCCACATCAAAGATTGGTGGGATACTTCTTGTGTGCAACACACAAGAGATGATTTTGAACTATATTCCACCAAATCCACATGGAGTGATTTCATTGATTCCATCAAGGAGTAGTATTTACTTGTTAGGAATTATGAAGGCCATAACACAAGATGGACAACCTTGTGCCAAGATAAAGACCCAACTGTGCTAGAGTACACCGACACATTTCATACCTTGCATACAAAAGAGATTCTAAGCAACACTTACTAGTTCTAAAACACTGTAGTGGCCTGCATAGATACATCCAAATATAAATGGAGTTTCTACACATCTCTTCATTGGGATCTTCTTACCGTTATGTCACCAAGATTGAGAATTTTTTTGGCTTAAGGGTAAGAAAGAATTTGTGGCCAAAAATTAGCCACAACAAAATAAGGGTAAATAACTCTTAGTACAAAATATAGAGTAAAGACAACCACTCACTGTTGGATGCAAAGAAGAAGTTTGGGAAGTAAAAAAGGGACATAGGAAAATGGTATGACTACCACAATAGTCCTTGGCCAAACAATGACTAATGTCACATTGGATAGATTGTTATTGGTTGAGTTGATAGCCTTAGATATTGATTCCACCATGATGCCACATGATTCCACATAAAGGGGAAAACATATCGTTGATGTAGATCCCAGTGTTACTATCGCTATCGTGAAGGTCCAACTAGGGGAACTAGAGGAAAGTGAGCACCTCTTTCACTCACAAATATGGGTAAAGGGGACGTTGCTACATTTCATAGTTGATAACGGAAATCAAAAGAACATGATATCTATAGAGGTAATCTTGAAGATGATGCTACCAATGACATTGCACCCACAACCATACACCATCGATTATCTGAGCTAGGGATGAGACATTCATGTCAGTTAGTAATACCACCTACAATACAACATCAAGCCCTTCAAAGATGGGAAACAATATGAACTTGCCTTGAAGTTTGTGATTCTCTTTTAGGGAAACCATATATGTGGAAGCACCATGTTGTTTACTACTCTAGAACCCGTAGTGTAATTGTCACCATGGGAGATCAATGCTACAAGATACCAAAGGTATCCCTGACTATCACAGTCTCTTTGATCACTACTAAGCATTGAGAAATATAACATCTCAAACTGGGAGATTTTTCCTCTTCATCGTACAATTAGATGGAACAAAGAAAATTGTTGTGACCACCAAGGGCTCTTCAAGGAGTCCCTCTATGCAATGAAGATATGCAAATCAATTGGTGAAAGAATATAGAGACATCTTCACTTTACCTCAAGGAGTATCTTTACACTATCATATAAAACATGAAATTGATTTGACATAGTGTGGCCCTTTGCCTAATGGCCCTATATACAGATGCTCTATTATATAGAATGAGAAGATTAAATGCCAAATTTAAGAGCCGATACAAAAGGGCCACATTCGACCAAAATCTTAACCCTGCATGAGCCCTATTTTAGAAGAAGGATGAGATGTGGTGACTCTATATGACTCTAGAGCCTTGAATAAAATTGCAATGAAGAACCGATACCTAATCCAACAGAGTGATGATCTTCTCAATCAACTCAAAGGCACTATTTTTTTTAGCATGACTGACCTTAAGTCAAGCTAACACTATGAGGAAATCGAGCCAACTTATGTGTGGAAGACAAATTTCAAGTCTAAGGAAGGTCGTTTCAAACAATTCCACCTAAACATCAAGTACAAGAAGGGAAGCACCAATCGAGTTGCAGTTTGTGTCAGTTGACCACAATCCTTAATTCTCTTGGATACAAGACTTCATAGTGGCCCTAATAGTATGGAAATGATCTCAACTTCTCTACTACATACCAGACATTTGTCACATGTAACTCTGAGATGGATTCTATGCCATTTGGGGCATTATCTCTGAGATGGATTCAATGATTCTGTAGGTATTATCTCCCACCTTTTCCAATACCTCAAAAAGACAATGCCGCAGAGCCTTGATATTCTTATTCAGTTGTAACCATACTATGTCTACCACTCTAAATGTTCTCTCTATTATGTGCAACTCATGCCTAGCCTTGTACTTTTTCTTGTGACTTCTTCAGTATCTCTTGTACTTGCAAATGGATCTGCCTGATCTTCTCAACAAACTTTTATGGTTTTAATGCGTCTTTTATGAGGTCCTCCCCCACTCCTCCTTGTTGTCCATATACAACATCTAAGGGTGAAGGTGGAAAATTGTGACTTATTTAGTGTCTCTTGTACTTGAAAATGGATTTGCCTGATCTTTTCAACAAATTTTTCTACTTTTAATGCATCTCATGTGAGTTCCTCCCTCACTACTCCTTGTTGTCCATATACAACATCTAAGGGTGAAGGTGGAAAATACCCAAAGCAAGTTTCAAAAGGTGACTTACTAGTAGAAGTGTGGTTTGCTCTGTTATAAGAGTATTGTATATATATATCAAATTTCCATCCAAGGTCTTTGGACGCTTCTGGTTGTAACCCCCCAAAATATGCACCAAAGTCTTGTTGGCTACTTCTATCTACCCATTTGTCTGTGGATGGAATGATGTAGACCTCTTCAACTTAGTTTCCATCTTCTCCCACAATGTAGTCCAAAATGCATTGAGAAATTTGGTATACCTATCTGAGATGATGCTCATTGGTATCCCAAAGTGCACCCAGACTTGTTCAATGAACAAATTTGTTTCTTCATATTCCTTGATGGTCTATTTACAAGGCATGAAAATGCACATTTTGTTGAATTTGTCAACTACCACAAATAAATAGTCACGTCCCTTCTGCGTGGTTGGTAAACCTCCCCAAAATCCATGGAAATTCTTTCCCAAGGTCAAGTGGGTACATGTAAGGGATGGTATAGACCTTGCTTCCTATTACTAGGATTTATAGTACAACAAATCATGCATCATTTAATATATTGAGCTACATCTTTGATCCAGGTGGATATTGGTGGCCACCCACCTATTCCAACTGGCTCCTCTTGACAATTTTTAGTTTAGAATGTTCTTTTGTACATATTTGTAATTGTGGGTTCTACACTTTCGGGGTTGTCTGAGGCCCTACACATCTTCCAGGTTTATATTGGTGGCCACTCACCTAATCCAACTGGCTTAGTTTGGAATGTTTCATGTTAGTACATCTTTTTCTACTTCCAGGGTCGTTTGGGGGCCCTAAACAACGTTTTTCTGGCTTGCCACGGTCAAACTATAGACAGAGTCAAAGTTTAACGACATAATATGTACTTCTCTAAACGACCTTTCCAACGGGCTATCACTCACCTAAAATTAAGGTCGTATGCAAAAGTTACGACCTCGGGAAGTTGACATACCAACTTACCAATCGAGGCCCACATAACTTTTGGCGTTTCACCTCCTAGGGTTAGGTTTTTGGATGTCTAGGGTTTTGGACTTCATGAATAATGTTAAAAATTCCTCTAGAGCCTCATTGTAATCATTCTACTCATATGGATGCACGTAACAACCACATCTCTTCTCATAGATAGCTACCACCATTCGAGAAAGTTGTTTTTAGTTCTGCAGTTTTATAGTTTCAGACTATTTCATCTATTCAATAGAAGTTATTGTTCATTGGATACTTGTTGTTGTTCTTCATATCTCTGTGTTTTTTTATTCAATATGCTAGTGAGTTCATTCTTCTCATAAATTTGAATCAGTGGTATCTGAGCAGTCTGCTCTTCATTTATTTTTCTTCTTGCATGTCCTTAACATGATCTAGGTACAAGAAGTTGGGACTCGAACCAGTCGAGCCTTTGCAAGATCATTCACACCGAGCCTGAAAAAAACCCATGGGGAACGAAAAGAAAGATGATGGAGCAGGATATCCTTTTAAAATGTTTCTCTAGGAAGACCTTGCGCAAGAAAGGAATGAAATGATGGACAACTTTATAAAGATCCTTCAGCGGTTGCCCACAGGAGAAGCATCTTTATCAAGCGATCATGCAACCCCCTTCAAGGTAAAGGTAAGTTTTTATATTCCATTATTTGAAGGACTGATAGATGCAGATGTTGTAGATAAATGGTTGAATCTGCTTGAAGGGTATTTTTTAGTCCACAATTTTTTTGATAGGAAAAAGATTACTTTTGCAATCCTCAAGGTCATCCCCCATGTTAAGGACTAGTGGGATACTTGCTCTGAGCAAAGGTCCATAGAGGAATATGAAATATTTACGGTCGCCCCCACATGGGATTCCTTAAGGGATTCCATTACAGAACAGTACTACCATGTTGGAAGCTACAAGGACCGGTACATAAGATGGACCACCCTGTGTCAGGAAAGGGACCAGACAGTACTAGATTTCACCAATATTTTCCATACACTGCGCACCAAATTGGGTATCAAAGACTTTGAATGAAATATGTTTCTTCAATACCATGACTATTTTCATAGATACATTCAAACAGAAATGGATTTTTTGTACATCACATCATTAGGTACGGCTTATAGATATGTTGTCAAGATCAAGCAGAAATTTAAGCAGAAGAGCCTTGGTGAATCTTAGTAATCCTTCATATGCCAACTATAAAATGTTTGGCGATATTTTTGTAAAAATATTCAAATTTATTAGAATTTTATATAGTTTGTATAAAGTTTTGGTGATTTTTAAGGTAAAATAATTTTATCCTATATAATTTGGGCGAATAATTTTTAGAATAGATAATACTTTTTTGGGAAAACCATGGAAAATTGTCCCATGAGTGAAATTTAGCCCCTAAAATCATCCATGGACACAGAACTTGTTGAGCTTGTAGAGTAAACAATTCTGGAAATGATAATTATCCTTGTTGTCACCTTCTTCTATATGAATTTGACCCTTTAGCTGCTGAAACACCTCCTTGAAGTCCTCATCTTCTGTGTATGTCTCTTTGTATGCATCATAGCTAAAAGACTCCATGTGCACTAGAGTTCCCAAAGCTATAATCTTGGATGTGGGTGGTCATGAAAGCATGTCTACCAACTTATTTGTGCTACCCTTCTTATACTTGATGACTAGATGAAATTGTTGTAAAAAACCCATCTACTTGTATTTCCTGGTTTGTTATAGCTTACTATGGGCCTACAGATATTGTAGTGGTTGGTGATATGTTTGGATGATGGCCTCCTTTCCCATCAGATAATGCTTCCACTTTTTTACAACTTGTACCAAGGCATACACCTCCTTGTTGTAGGTAGGGTAGTTGAGAACCACCCCATGAAATACTTCATAATGATAGCATACAAGCCTTTCTCCCTTCATCAAGACTACTCCTATGGCATACCCACTTGCATCTGTCTCCACTTCGAAAGGCTTCTGCAAATTTGGTAGTGCAAGCACTAGTGCTTGACTGATATTTATTTTCTTCTCATCAAAGGCCTTATTTTGATTCTTCCCCTATTGGAGACTCTTACCACTGACTGTTATGGCGTGGAGTGGTGCAACTACTACTGAAAATGAATCTATGAACTTTCGTGAGTATTGTGTTGCCCCAAAAATACTCCTAAATTTAGTGACATTTGTAGGAACTAGCCATTTCATGATGGTCTCCATCTTTGCGGGATCTATCTTGAGCTCCCCTCCATCGATCCATTGGTCCTCTACATACCCGATAGGGAGGAATTGGGACTTGATGAGGGTTTTGAAGTCATCCCACCTACTTACTGGTGGATCACCCTCGAGCCTAAGTGTTTCTGTGTGGCTTTCTGACCAGGTTAAAGCATGGCCCTCTAATTTCAATCTAGCAAATTAAATCTTCTACCCTTCATCTATACGGTGAATACTAAAACAAACTTCTAGTTGTTGCAACCAATGATTCAATTTTAATGCATCGATCTCACCTTGGTATGGCCTTATGTCCACTTTCGCTACCATCTTGAATAGGTATTGTGAAGGATTATTGACACTCGAACTCGGCTGCTCTTTCTCAGATTCTTTCTGCGACACCTTTCCCGAGTCTTCTCGATCTCCAAATTTCCCCTTTGATCCAATCTCTTAGTTATATCCTCCATCATCTCTGAACAGATCGATCTTTCTTGTAGAGCCACCATGAGGAGGTTTGTATTGCAACTGATGTTGGCAACTTTCATTTCGAACTGCTCAAATCTCTCTTCTACTAGATCTCGAGGGTTATTATGAATAAACTCATCTACCATGGCTAGGGTTTCTACAACTTCTCTTTAAGTCGATTGTTGGATCTTGCAACTTCCCCAAAATACCCAAAATAAAAACCCAGTCTGATACCAACATGATCTGTAAACTTCCATGGATATTCCACTAGAACAATTTGTCAAATATGATAATTAAAGCTGAAATCTATACTATGAAGGTTAAATTCCTTTAGATTCTAGTATATTTAGTTGTTGATTTTCTACTTATGCATGAAATAGATAAAATGCAAAAAACAGAGAATAGTAAAATACAATCACACACCATCCAAAAAATGACACAAATATTTTCTTTGGGAGACCATTATGGGAGAAAACCCAACTATAAGGTGAGGTTGCTTAGCTCTCTTTTCTCTGGTATGGAAATAATGCAAGTACAAAGGAAAAGACACTCTCTATGGAGTTACCTAAGACCTATGGCATGTTAGATTGCTACAAAACATTAACCCCCTCTGTTATGCTCTCTAATTTCCCACTCCCAGTTGCTCTACTCAACTATTGAACAAAATACAATAGTATACAATGGAACCCCTTCTCCTCCTAGTGTCATGGTATTTAACATAGCCTGATAGTCGTCTAGGGGTAGGTTTTTGACTTCCTCAACCCTCAATTGTGATAGGGTTTTGGATCTTCTAGAATATTCTTGAAATTACATACATGGCTATCCCCATATGCATGAGTAACGAGGGTTGACTTGCCATCATCTCGTACCATGGTGGTCAACACGGTAGGTCAACTTGCAGAAGGCATAAATTTAGCATATGAGCTCCTATTGATGCAATTTTTGCACCGTTGAAAAGGTCTCGATGTGTAGAATAATGTCACGGGATCTGCACTATGCAAGGAAAGTTTTAACCACAAAAATATCATTTGATGCCTCAAAATGGCCACGAAAGGTTCCGAACCCCAATTTTCCAAATTGGGACCTACCACTAAAATGGCCCTACAAATTGATTCCTCCATTTTTTTCCACTCTGAAAGGATAGATATAGATGAAAAACAATATAATGATCTAATCTGGATCACTCACAATGTACAACTCCAAGCATCCATGTACATGTGATGAAATCCTTCCTTATGTCCAACATAGCTAAAACAAAATTCTTCATAATTCTATTGGTCATCGATTCTCTTTTTAGATGTGCTTGGGTTAGCAACCATTGGACCCAATTGATCTAGTGTTTCCCATTACATTAACACAAGAATAGTCCTCCCATGCTTTGAAAAAAGCACTCAAAGAAACAATTTTTTTTGAACGTATCCACCACATCCAACAAGAAGTTTGTGATATTTTACAAAAAGAAAATGCCATGCACAAGAAATGACATTATTTGTATTAGATGCCACACAAGTTTTAAGTTGGTTATAGGGTATGGTTGCACTTGTAGAAAGAGCGAATCATGGGCCCCTATTGGTGTTAAAGTAAATATTATATTATAATGGTCAATTAGATATTAGACATAGGAATTAATAAAGTCACTTGGACTTAATGGTCAATTAGATATTAGACATAGGAATTAATAAAGTCACTTGGACTTCAGGTTATTTTGTTCTTTATTTCACTTTAGTGTGATTTTTGGTCTATCTTGCATTCATAAAGTGGATTGATTCATCGTATCTTGTAAATATTTATAAGAAAGTGTTTTTTTTTTCATTATTCATGAAATCTTAGTAAGTTAATTCTCTTTATTTGTTCATGTTATCATTATATGGTATCAGAGCCCAACATTTTCGAAGTTGTATCAAGAGTCTCAAGCCTTTGAAAGACAAGGATTCTACTCTTGTGACTTCAAAAATTTTGAAGTTGTATCGAGAGTCTTAGGCCTTTGAAAGACAAGGTTTCGACTGGTTCGACTTCAACGGTCTAAGTGCCACAAAGTCTATGCAAGCGTGAAGACCTAGGGACTACTACCAATAGAGAAAAATCAAGGGATCACCATTGTGACACATGAAAGAACTAAAATAGTTTCAATTCATTCAAAGCTAGACTCAATTCAGAGGATTTTAGAGCAGATTTTAGTCTGTTCTTATTTATATCAATGCCCAAATTTGCATATTTAGAAGAATTGGTTGTTGATTTATTGTTTTTCAACAAATCAAAGTAGAAATTCACTGATTTTCAACTGTTTGAGAGTAGATCTATCAAGATATATGTGTTTTTTAGTTGTTTGAGAGTAGATATGTGTAGTTTTTGGGAATATATTATAAATCTATGTGTTTTTGGCACTTGGTTGCTACAACAGTTTAGAGCTAGTATCCACGTATTCTTACTCTAGGATTGCAGATTGAGGGAAGGAAGAACATGTATTTTTCTCCGTTTCAATATATTTTTCTGCATTTTTTACTTGTATTTATGGCTTCTTTATCCAACATCATGCTTGAAGGTAACATAAGGTTATCTAGAAAGAAACAAAATACGTGGAAGCAATGTATGCTGGCTATTTTTTAGTACATGTACTTAGTTTCTATTGTCCTCGGTAACAATACCTGACCACAAGTTGTGGGTAAAGACTAGGACACGTTTGATGAAAGAGATAGAGAAGTAGTAATGTTGCTTAAGATGTCCATCGCAAATGAAATGCTTCCTAAGGTCCAGATAAGGAAGACTTCAGTAAAGATTTGGAAACATTTGAAAGCGTTTCATGAGAGTTTATCCAAGGGAAGATCCTTCTTTTTAAAGAGTATGTTGTTTCCATTCACAATTGATGAGAGTGAATCACTATAGGAGAATTTACTCAAGATTAAGGATATCAGAGAACAATTGTTTTCCATTGGTCAAAAGATGAAACTGGAGGACATGGTGGTAATCGTGCTAAAAAAATCACCACATTCTTGCAAGCACTTTATTAAGACCATGAACATCACCACTATGAATGTTTAGTTGACATTTGATGAGCTATGAAATATAATTTTACAGTAGGACAATTGAAAGAAACAATTCAATAGAAACAATGAAACAAAGGGTTTAAAACCAAGCTTTGCAACTAATGTCAAGGGAAAATGAAAGTGGGAAAAGACGAAAGGTCAAGAAAATGGTGAAGATGCAACCAAGATCCTAAATATCATCACTTGTTACTATTGTGGCAAGGTGGACCATATGAAGAAGCATTGTAGAAAGGGGTTGGCTAATCAGAAAACCAACCGAGGGCCTCAGAAAAAGGCTCATGTCACGGAGCATATAAAGGAGGAGCGAACCTTCTTTGCATTTATGACCAAGAAGCAAGCAAACCAACTTAGGTCATCTAATTGGTACATTGATTTAGGTGCATCACGACACTTCACCAAAAAGTATGACTTGTTCACAAAGTACACTGCGTGTTCCTTGAAGGATTTAGTGATATTCAATGGTGGGGCAAAGTACATAGTAGTTGGAAAAGGGAATGTGTAGATTTCCTTTGGAGAAAAACCATTGATTTTTCTCAATGTGTATTATATGACAAGGATGAGGATTAATCTACTTTCATTGCATCAAATTATGAGGTATTTCCCCCATCTATATGCAATTTCTTACAATAGAAAATTCTATATAGTTGATCAAGTGACCAAGAAGATTATTGCTCTTGGTGTGGAGGATCATGGATTGTTTAGATTGGTTGAAATAAGACAGGTCAAGGAGCATACATTATAAACCAAGAGTGTATCAAACATCACTATGTTTTGGAATCATTTGTATGATCACTATAACTTGAACTACCTCTCTCAATTGGCTCGAGAGAACCTGGTAGATGGATTTGTTGTGATTCAACAATAGATTCAAGGTGTGTTTAGAGCTTGCCAGATAGGGAAGCAAGACATGGTGTAATTTGATGAAGTACATGCTTGGAGAGAGAATAGGGTCCTTCATTTGGTTCATGTAGACATTTATGGACCAATGAACATGACATCTATCACTGGTGTTAGGTATTTCCTTCTTTTTGTTGATGACTATAGTGGGAAGATGTGAGTCTATTTTTTGAAACTAAAATCTAGCGTGTTTAATGAGTTTCACAATTTCAAAGACTTGGTAGAAAAATATTTTGGTTCTCACATTATCACTCTTAGGTATAATAATAGTGGGGAATTCTATTCCAAAGAATTCAATAACTTTTGTGTTAAACATGGGATTAAAAAACAATTCACTGCATCCTACACTTCATAACAAAATGGAGTGGTTGAGAGGAAAAACTGCACAATCACAGAGATGGCTAGGCGTATTCCAAATAGGTTTTGGGCTAAGGTATTGTTCATAGTAGTATACCTGTTGAATAGATCTATAACAGAGATGGTGAAGTAGAGACTCTGGAAGAATCCTAGAGTCATCCATCTTAAGGTATTTGGTTCTACTTCTTTTGTATGTATTTTGGATGAGAAGAGAACCAAGTTATACCTAAAGAGAAATAAATTGATGATCATAAGGTATAGTGACAGTCATAAATCCTACATATTGATTGATGTTAACACCAACTAGTTGATATTTAGTAGAGACGTCATAGTTGTGAAGAAGTTGGACCTTTCTAGGCATCTTCAAACATCTAAATCCTAGAACAATAGCCTATTGTGGCTCAAGGTTTAAGTATGAAGCTTCAGAAAATCCCACTTGAAAGTGGGGAGGATTATGAGCATGAGGAGTTTTCAGGATCTAATACAGGTATCCCAAATCATGGTGACAACTTTGCTAGGGAAGATCCCAATAAAATACCAAAATGGTGGCACAACACCATTGGAGATGTTCAGAGAGATGAAATGGTTGAGGAACGATCATTGAGAAACAAGTGCAAGACACCTAATACAATCAATTTTTCTCTAATGTCTAATGTTTAGGAAGTGTATGAGCCATAGTCATTTGAGGAGAAAAAAAGGGGAGCTGAAAGAGAGAAATCCATGGCAACTGAACATGAGAGTTTGATGAAAAATTAGATTTGGGATCTCACTACTCTTCCACCAGAGAAGAAACCCATTGGCTAAAAATGGGTGTACAAGGTCAACTACAAGGCATATGGTGCACTTGATAAGTATAAGGCATGGTTGGTTGAAAAAGGATTCTCTCAGTGAGAAAGAATTGACTATGAGGGGACCTTTGCTCTTATAACAAAGATGAGCATCATTCGATTAGTTCTAGCCATGGAAGCATAATTTGGATGGAAGGTCCATCAGAAGGACATGAAGAGTGCCTTCCTCAATGGAGATTTGGAGAAATATTTCTATATGTATCAACCACAAGGGTTTCATATTCTAGGGAAGGAGTGTAACACACCCAACACCCTCTGCCCACTATTGAGGATATAGGGTACTTCTCAAAACCATGATTCTTCCTTCATTTTCTTGCTTTGATACCATTATTTAACATGTCCATCCATCTAATTAGGTTGAAACCCTCATTCTATAGATTATATACCACTTTGTAATGTACTCAGTACACTTTGTTCACCGTTGAGGACATGGGGCACTTCTCAAAACCACAAATATTCCTTCATCTTCTTTCTCTGATACTCTTCTTTAACATACATATCCATCTAATTAGGATGAATTCCTCATTCTACAACTTTGATACCATAATTCCTCACTGTCCCATTATGAAATGATTGATGCATGCAAACATGACAATGCATACTCATGCAACACAAGAAAACATCCAATGGATAATGTTACCATCATTACAATGCAAGATTAAACATATAGATAAATACAACATTCAATTCATAACATAATAATAAAATTAATTCACATAATTACAAATTAACCATAGCACTTACCTTTTTGGGAATTAAACACCAACTAACTACAAACGAAAGATATTCCACCCAACCATAGGATTTCTTTTTCCTATAATATTTCTGCAACAAGACCAATCCTAAGCTAAGGCTATGAGTCCACAAGGAAGAAATCACTATGGTTGGCTCTAATCCCCTCACATAACCCAATTTCTCATTTATCATGGTATATTAACTTATTACAAGAATCCCAATTCAACAACTCTCTTTCACCTTCAACCTGCATCACCCAAATAATGGGATCCCCTTCTTTGCCACACAATCCCTCGAACTGTTCCACTTCTTTCCTAGGTTCCACAATAGACTGGCCAGGAAATATCACTATTGGAAACTCAATGAATTCTCGACTATAATTACTTTTCCTCATTGGAAATAGTTTCCCCTTCACATCTTGGAGTTACTTCACACACACCTAAGATTTCTTTTGGAGAAGGTTTTTCCTTGTTTATTAGTCATTATTCAGTCTCCTATATTTTAGGAAGAATATTCCTCTAGGGAGAATATTCTCTTAAGTTTTCAATTCACTTTGATCAGTTGAGTGGAGTCTAGATGCTACATTTGGATTATCATCATGCAACATTGGGATCATCACCAGCTGATCCGAAATCGGATACAGAAGCCTGACAGGGCTTGAAAAATGCTCAAAAAATGAAAGTGATCAGAATGCAACGAAACCTATGCCATTACGTCCGTCTCGTCTCCCTGATTCCGGTGGTATATTTACTTTGTCAAACGGGCTCTGTATGGAGAA
>CBVK0103878367.1:0-12115 GCA_900067695.1 Picea abies | reverse complement strand
AGCAATAATTGAATGGCAATCTTTAAAACTAAGAAAAGGAAAAACAGTGCAGGAATACACCGATGGATTTAGAAAAATGGCATTAATGTTAGACATTCCTTTGCAAACACAAGAAAACCTTATGAATTATATAGGAGGTTTGCCTGCGCATATTAGAAACATTGTTTTCATGTTTGGACCCACTAACCTTGATGAGGTTTTTGTTCAAGCTACGTATATTGAAGCAGGGAAAGCAGGTGTGTCAGGGGAATCGTCATCTTCGAGGAAAGAGGACAAGAGGAAAAGGCATGGCAATGGAAAGAATGCAAATGCAGTGACAAAGAAGGAAGGAAAGCCCTCTTGCAAGCATTGCAAGAAAGAGGCACATGATGAGGACAAATGTTGGCAGTTGCATCCCAAGAAGAGGCCAAAGTGGTGCAAAGAAAAGAAGGGAATGCAAACAGTGGCAACGACATCAAAACCCACAGACTTGGGATCGGAGGTGATGAGTCAAAGATTTCATTGGTTGGTATGACAGGTAAAAATGGTGAAGAGATTGATTGTAGAAGCAATTTGTTTCATATAAGGGTAATCATGCGACACACTAAGATAGACACATTAATCGATAGTGGATCTCAATCTAATCTAATTTCAGAAGAATTGGTTAAGAAATTGGGATTAAAAACACAAACTCATCATAAGCCTTACACACTTAAATGGATGAGCAATCGTCATCAAATGCACATAACAAAACAATGCACAATTAAATTTGCAATTTCATCTAAGTATGTGGACGAAGTAACTTGTGATGTTGTGTCGTTAAGAGAATGTGGAATGATCTTAGGAAGTCCATACTTATTTGATCGTAAGGCAATCTTCTACAGGACAAAGAATCAATATCAATTCACTAAAGCAGATCATGATTATGTGGTTCATGCTCATCGTGTTAAAGCAAATAAAACACTTCAAACATTGGAACAATTAACGAATGCAGTTGTTTCAAATGAAGTAATTGATCTTAAGCAAGAACAAGATATGGTTGTTGAATGGAAAATCAATCATAAGTTGCTTCAAGATAAGCTCATGTCGTGCAGATATCTAAAGTAAATCAATTCATTTGCAGTCGTCTTTTTGATACTGTCATTAGCAATGTTTTCTACATGGATGATAGTAGCTTCAGTAAGATGTAACAGGGTTCAAATGGCTAACAATATACTGTCAGTTGTCATGATTGTGTTACAGTTGATCTTGATGGGACAGGTGCACAGGACAGAGTTCAGAGACAGAGAGCAAGTCGGGTGGCCTATCCCGAACTTCTTGACTGGTCAGTAACCTTTTGGGGACCAAAAGGTCTTATTGTGGGGAGGTGTGATCCGAAATCGGATCCAGAAGCCTGACAGGGCTTGAAAAATGCTCAAAAAATGAAAGTGCTCCGAATGCGACGAAACCTATGCCATTACGTCCGTCTCCTCTTCCTAATTCCGGTGGTATATTTACCTTGTCAAACGGGCTCTATATGGAGAAGATATTGCATTCTGTCCGAAAAGTCAAAAAGGCAAAAAAAATTGATGACTGTGCAATCAGTACAGTCCGTACGGATGCTGACGTGGCATGTCCGTACAGATGACACGTGGTAGGTCCGTACAAGTAATGTGGCAGCCTTGGGTAGTGACACGTGGTAGGCAGATTTGGACATTTGGGTGTATGGATGGACCAATGCAGAGGTGACACGTGTCACCACTGGAAGGGTGACAAGTGGCACGGATGACGTCAGCATCTGACGTGGCGACCGTACGATGACGTGGCATGGATGATGTGGCAGGTGACAGACCCATACGACAGGGATGATGTGGCAAGGTGACTTGGTAGATTTTGGCGAATCACATTGCGACACGTGGAAATTATTTGGTCGAATGATTGGGTGCCACGTGGCCCAATCATGGGCTACCTGGTTATGTTCAAAAGTTTGCATAGTCCACCGGATTCGAACCGTGGACCTCCCACACTGGCTACGCCCTATCAAAGTCCGCCCGACCAGTATACCATCCATTGGTTCTTATGAACATTATGGTTTCGAATATAATTAAAGTTTCATTAATGTTAATGTGGCGGGGGGGTCGATCGGGGCTTAGCCCCAACTCGTGGTCCTTTGTAATATGTCATGTGACCTATGGCAACAACGACGCACGTGGGGTTTATGAAAATGTAACCCGTGGTTTTATAAACATATGACCATTGTAATGTTGGGCACGGGGAGTTACAACAATTTTGACCGTTAGGCCGTGGTTCTAACCGTTTGCCAAATGACCGGGAGCTAGCGTCGAATGGAGGTTAGGGCCAACGCTTAGCCCTTTGGGCTAGCGCTAGGCCATATGAACCCATATGACCAGCCAAAGGGGCACGCGTGCGGATGGAGGGGCTAAGCCCAAATATAACCATATATTATAGTTAGAAAGTGGGTTTTCTAACCCCTTTTTGGTTTTTTAATTGTAATTAAGCCATTTTTAATGTATTTTTGGGAGTTATTGGGTAGTTTTGGAGCCTAACTTCTTGGAGGAAGTTGGAGATGAGAAACTAAATTCCCAACTATATAACCAAGGCCTATTTGAGGCCATGGGGACAACTTTGGGGGCATTCAGAGCAGAATAATGCTGAGGAGAAGCCAAGTCAAAGCCATTTTGAGGCAAAGAAGCTTTTGAGGAGGAGATGCTGTCGGACCATTTCTGGGAGCTCCGGACGCCCGTTTCGCGTGCCGTTTTCTTTGCATGGTTCTAGACATCTGGAAGAACATGACTAGATTAGTATTGTATCCATTTGGCATTGCAACGATGTACTTTTTAGCTTTTGAGAAGAAATAAAGAAGCCTCCCCCACAGATAAAAAGGCCCGGAGACGTAGGCATAGTTGTGCCGAACTCCGTTATCAATCTGCGTATTATGGTTTGTTGTTTATACTTTCATTTCAGATCTGCAAATGTATATATGNNTTCTTCACTAAGTTTTCTCAAATGGTTAATTAAGGCATGCAAAATTAAAAGTCAACCATAAGTCATTAAAAGATCCGACGGATCACCAACTAATTCACATTGTCCTTGGGATCATCACCAGACTAGCACATTACTCATGATTTTGTGATCTCCTCCTCACTTCACTTTGTTTTAGTCAGTTAACTGAAGACTCATAGACTAGTTAACTTAGACTAGGTGGTAATTCACTCTCGTAACTTCTCGAGAGACTAGACTAGGTGGCAATTTACTTCCGTAATTGCTGCTGTGTGTCTAGATCACTCTAGACCACCACTATGGCACATTAGTTACTCATGTATCCTATATCTATTGTAAATTATTCACTCTTTGAGTGTAGAATATGAATAATGAGAATTCTTCCATTCTTTCTCTCTTTCTTCTTCTTTCTCAATTTCTCTCTGCAAATGTGTGTGGTATTTTCTAGCTAGATCTATTTTGTGCAGGTTCAACACATTTACATAGTATCAGAGCCAACATACTACTGAGCAAAAGCTAGAACAAATTATTTTTTGCAAGTATTGAAGATTGAAGAATGCAAAAAAGATGGATTATTCGCCGACAATACTTCTCATGCCTCATAACTATTTGGAGTGGAAGCCAAAAATTTTGTTTCTGCTCAGATACAGAGGCTTATACCAAACAACTATGGCAATGGAAGTATACCCTAATTCCACTGATGAGAAAAAAAATTTCTCAATAAACAAGATATGGCCATAGGATGTATCCTCTGGTTTATTTCTCCCGAAATTCTCCATCAAATATATGATGACTCACAAGAATCAACTCCAAATGAATTATGGACCATATTGGAGGTTCTATTTGGGAATAAATAATATTGTGAATATTTCATGTAGGAGGTTGAACAGATAGAGCCATAAGAGAAGCTATCAGAAGATCAAGCCTCTTATTATGAAGAGTCTTCTACAAAAGTATTTGCACAAATTTTTATTCCATTAATTGAAGATGATGTCTACTCCATTTAATTTTCTTTTTATGAATTTCATGTGGAATATATATGGCATGCATCTCAAGAGTCACATGCAGACACTTTTTCATGCACTATGCATGCAACTCAGGAGACAAAAGGGAGCCACGCACATCAGACTCAATTATGATATTTTCCGAGAAAAATTTTCAGAAAAAAATTGGATATTTGAATTCCTCTCGGGAAAATATCCAATTTCAAAAAAATAATCGTCCAAAACAGAGTTCGAGAAGTGAAGTTATGATCGTTTTAAAATCAACAAAATTTCAACGTTTTTTCGGAAACAACCACATGGTTTTCAAAGTTTCATCCAAACTTTATTTGGATCTTCTTCATTACAAGAAGAGAAAGTGGATATTTGTGGACATATCAATGGTGCATATACTTCATCAGATCCACACAGACATCTACATCTTCAAGGAGCACAAACTTGCACAATTGTGAGGTCTTCTTGGAGTGAAGGACAGGGTTGCTAGCAACTGCTTTTTGTTCCTTCTCATTTTTTTTATGCATTGTAATTTGAGGAGGGGGGCGAAGGGGGGTTTCCATGAGGTTTTCCCCCTTTCCTCATTTATTTTAGTGTATCTTTTGTATTTGGTTACCTAACATGGCCTCGTTGTCGGGACCCCTTATTTATTTTCACCATAGTGATGTTCAGAGGGGGTATTGGAGTTACTTCACACACACCTAGGATTTATTTTGGAGAAGGTTTTTCCTTTTTTATTAGTCATTATTCAGTCTCCTATATTTTAGGAAGAATATTCCTCTAGGGATAATATTCTCTTCAGTTTTCACTTCAGTTTGATCAGTTGAGTGGAGTCTAGATGCTACATTGGGATTATCACCATGCAACATTGGGATCATCACCAACTAATGCACATTATCCTTGGGATCATCACCAACTAATGCACATTATCCTTGGGATCATCACCAGACTAGCACATTACTCATGATTCCATGATATCCTCCTCACTTCACTCTGTTTCAGTCAATTAACTGAAGACTCATAGACTAGTTAACTCAGACTAGGTGGCAATTCACTCCCGTAACTGCCCGAGAGACTAGACTAGGTGGCAGTTTACTCACATAACTGCTGGTGTGTGTCCATATCACTCTAGACCACCACTATGGCACATTAGTTACTCATGTATCCTATATCTATTGTAAATTATTCACTCTTTGAGTGTGGAATACGGTAAATGAGAATTCTTCCATTCTTTCTCTCTTGCTTCTTCTTTCTCAAATTCTCTCTACAAATGTGTGTGGTATTTTCTAGCTAGATCTATTCTGTGCAGGTTCAACACATTTACATCACACAACCATAATTCCCATATAGTTTATGGTAAAATTTTCCCTTAATTTAATTATATTCATAGGATGGAAAGTTAGCTCCTAAAGACAAGGCTCTCCCCATGGAATGAACAAAAAACAACCAACAACAACAACATTTTCATCACCAAAATCATAGTTTAAATTTGGATGCTAATGATTAGCCAAATGCCTTCCCAATAAGGCCACATATCTCACTTTCTAACTAACTCTAAGGTTGATAGAAATTAGAATAATACAAATTAAATGACCTAGGATTATGATAAAATAAGATTATTTTACTTTTGAGCCCCCTTGAGCCCCCTTTCTTTCCTCTCTTGTGGAATCATAGCCCCCCATATTTTTTTTCATTCTCCATCTGCAAACTTTGATGTATTTTATTATCAATGTACAATATTTACATATTACATTGTTTGGCCCTCAAACATTCATCATATACACATATATACATTGGTAATTCGAGGATCAAAACTAGGGTGTTACATTCCCCTTTCCCTAAATTATGCACCATCCTTAGTGCACATCACCATACATATATAGAATAAGTTTTACATCATTTTTTTGTTTACATTAAAATTTCAAGACAGATGCAGGTATGCCTCCTGTATTATGTCTTCCATCTCCCATGTTTCTTCTTCATGGTTGTAGTAGGTCCATTGGACCTTTACTTTCCCTATGATTTTGTTCTGAAAAAACATGACCTTCTTGTCTAGTATATGCACTAGCCGCACTTGGAAATCTCCTTCAGGCTCCACCAGAATCAAATTATAGTCAATTACATGGTAATGGTGATGCACATACTTTTTCAATCATGACACATGAAATACATCATGCACTTTTATGGAAGTATAAAATGTAAGCATGTATTCAACTAGTCATATACTCTCCAATATTTCAAATGGACCACAATATATGGAATCTAGCTTGATGCATCTTCCCAACTTCAACAAACTCTTTTTTGGATTCACTTTAAAAAATACATGCTCCCCCACTTTAAATTCCCTTGGTGTCCTTCCTTTATCCACCTAAATGTTTTTCTTGTTCTGTGTTGCCTTTAAATTTTACATGATTTGTTAGGTTGTTATATTCTTTACAGTGAAAGTCGAAGGTCAAGGTGGATGAACTAGGAAAATTTGAATTCAAAGTAATCGAAAACAAGTCAAAGAGGTCAATCGAAAAGAGGTAGATAAGTGATCGTGTGGAAACCGAATGAAAACCAAATGAAGGTCGACTGGTAGTTGACTGGTAACTCGACTTTGTAGTCGACTGTAACATAATGCTGAGATTCACAGTATTTGTAGCCATTGATCTGCATGAATCTGTAAGAATTGTTTTGGGCACATTTCTTTAGGGTTTTTCCTACTGCAAACCCTATAAATAAGGCATGTTGTAATGCTACAAAATCAAGTCTTTAGATCAATCGTTTTAGAGGTTGTTGGTCATGTAAATGTAAGTCGAATTGGCTATAGAGTTGTCCTTGTGAAAAGAAAGAAGGTATGATGTCAATTGTGTCTTAGGTGTGGACCAAGGTCAAGTATGTAAGATTTTATTCTAAATGATTAAGACAACAACATAACAATATGCTCAAGGAATGTTGGCTTTCCCATTTGGGTTTCCAGGGTAAAATATCTATGTACTGTGTTTGCTTTTTCATATCTTTTATAGCTTAAATATTTCTTCCTCTCTTAAGTTAGGTTTAGTGTGGAAGTGTTCTAGTTTATGACATGTGGTATCATAGCTTGGTTTAACAACCTTGGTTAAGCTAAACCTTAGGTCCAGTAAGAGTTGTAAGTCAAAAATATTTAATGTTTTGCTTAAATAATGGCAAGTAGCCTAGAATTTTGAGCTTTGGAAGCTTAAAATTAAATATCTCCTTGTAGATCGAGAACAATGGGAAACAATCTATCCAAGTACCATTCTGGCAGGTATGCCAAGGGGAGAATGGGAGAAACTCGAGAGAAGGGAAAGGCATATGATTTGACTTTGTCTTGTAGATTTGATGCTGGTGAATGTTTTAGGTGAAAATTCAACCAAGAAATTGTGGAACAAGTTGGGAAGCTTGTACCAGTTGAAATCCTTGGTAAATAAGTTGTTCCTTAGAAATAAAATATATATTCTGAGGATGAGTGAGGAAAATTTAGTAATTATGCATTTAAATGCATTTAATACCATAATGAGTCAATTATCTTTTGTGGATATTAAAATCACTAAGGATGAGAAATGTATTATCCTATTATGTTCTTTGTCTGGCTCCTAGGATAGCTTAGTTGTAGATATATGGAGTAATTCAACCACATTAGTGCTAGAAGATGTGGTTTCATATATACTATCAGAAGAAATGAGAAAGAAGAATATGGAAGGATCAACAAAAGAGAATTAATGGGTGAGAGGTGGACTGCTTGAAAGAGATAAATGAAAATTATCTGATAGAAATTCTAAGTCGATGGGTATATCTAAATCCCTTGTTCAATTGATGAGAAGATGCTAGAAATGTAGTAAAGTTGGACATTACAAAAGGGACTGCAAGTCAAAGACAATGGAAGTCGGTACAAGATATGATGAGAAGTGATCAACTGAGAGAAAGACTACTCCAGATAAGGGGGGCGATGTGTACCTAGCATAGACCAGTACACTACCGGATCAAGATGTGTGGTTGATTGACTCAAGAGACTCCTATCATATGACACCACATAGAGAATGGTTATGAAAATATGAAATTTATGAAGGAGGAGATGTGCTCTTGGGGGATGACTTGACAATGAAAATTGTGGGACGAGAAAGAGTCTGACTGATATTGCAATATGGGAGGAGTAGAACCCTTTAACGTGTGCTACATATTCCGGGTTTGGAAAGAAACTTGATATTTGTCAGCAAGATGAGTGATGCTAGGGTTCATACTCTATTTTAGAAGGATATGTGCAAGATGGTCATAGATGTGATGGTATTAATGAAAGGATTTCGTATTGGAACCCTATACAAGTTGTTAGGGAATGTCGAAATGACTCGATGCAACAACATTGTTGTTCTCGAAATCTAATCAATTTTGACTCAACTCGAATCAACATGAGCTAAGTCAGTTCAAACTAACTTGAAAAGTCTTCTTCAATCGAATCGACCATGCTATGGAACAAGAGGATGGGAAACATTGGATAAAAAAGACTTCGAGCTATGTGAAATAAAGGTACGATCAAATATTTTCATGAATGTAATTTAGAAGTCGAATTTTGTGAACATTGTATATATGGAAAACAAAGTCGATTGAGGTTCCCATCTAGAGCGACAAGGGAAAAATGGATTCTAGAATTGGTCATAGTGATGTGTTTGGTCCTATTTCAATTCCTTCACTTGGTGGATCCCAATATTATGTCTCCTTCATAGATGATTTTTCTAGGAAGACATGGATATATTTCCTAAGGAAGAAATCATAGGTTTTTGGAAATTCAAAAATTTTAAATCTCTTGTAGAAAACCAGATAGATAAAAAGATTAAGGTGTTGAGAACTAAAAATGGTGGTGAATTCTGTGGAAATGATGCTGAGAATTTTGTCAAGAAGCGTGGCATAGCATGAAAAAATACCACACCATATACCCTACAAAAAAATGGAGTTTATGAGAGAATGAACAAAACATTTATGGACAAGGCTAGGAGCATGCTCAGTGGAGCTGGGCTCGCACAATAATTCTAGGCAGAGGCAGTTGTCATTGCAAAATACTTGTTGAATATGTCTACTTCATCAGTGCTAGTCGACTCGAATACACATGAGGCATGGTCAGGTAAGAATCCTTCAGTTTCACATCTCAAAGCATTTGGTTGTGATGCATTTGTGCATTTTCCCAAGGAAAAGAGGAGAAAGTTGGACAAAAAGGAAGTGACATGCATTTTCATCGGATACAAAGAAGGAATGAAAGGGTATAAGATCTAGGATCATGCATCAAGGAAAATAGTGTACAGTCAAGATGTGGTCTTCAGAGAATTCTGATGCAGGAGCATTTCTCCACCTCAACAACACACCAACTATTTAACACATTAAAGCACATTCAAGGAGGGGAGAGGTGCAATCCTCTCATTTTACCCTCAAATTTAAATTTTAAATGTAATTAAATGTTGTAAGGATCATAAGAGCCGATTTGATGCCTTTGTACATGGAGTAGATAGAAAGTCTTTTAATATGGTCTGAGTTGTACAAATCTTGAGCATCGCCTCAGATATGAAGTGTTTATGTTCATTTAATGTAATATTCCTTAGTAGATAGGCGTTGTAAATGGTTATTAGAAACCACTAGTGTAGCTTGGAGGGAAAGATCGTTGAGCCCCTCTTGTATAAAGCATTGTATCATATGCCCAATAGATATTTTTTCAATTTACATGAAGGTTGATTGTAAATCATTGTAAGCCAATGAGAGGAGAGAGTTGAGACTCTAGTTTCTGAGATTTTGTACACATTGTAAACATACATTCATATTAATACAAAGAGAAGTTTTTCTTACCTATGATTTTTTTGTTCGTTTATGTGTTTTATGAATGTTATATGTGTTGTTTATGAATGTATGTTGTAGATGTATGAGATAGGTTTCATCTGCAGGGTAAAGATAGAATTCACTATCTGTTTGAGAGTTGTTGAGTTGTTTTGGGTTCTTGAGGCTAAATGCAAGGAGTGCATGATATAGTATTGGAAAATTTTTGAGCCAATGCAAGGAGTGCATATCTGAACTCTTATGAGTTAGATAAGAACATGCCAAGAGGGCACAACATAATAGTTTATATAATCAAGAGGAGCCCCAAGGTTACTAAACACCTTGGAGGGGAAATTCTGTGTAGGAGAAAGCACAACCAAATTTGTTGAATAATCTGAGAGATCTGCCAGGTGGGCATTGAGAAAGTGCAAGCGTGTATGAAAGGATTCATCCTCGATTCCAAAGAGAAGGGTGTCAAGGAGAATATACCATAGAGTTTTTGAATACTCTGGAGGAAAGACTATGCATAGAAGGTACAACTAAAGTTGCTGAATAATTTGAGAGACTCTTCCATGTGGGCATTGAGGGAGTGCAAGGTGTGTACAAGTGAACTCTATTTAGAGTTCAGAGAGGAGAGAAGTATTGGAATAAGACACCCACAAAGTTACTAAACACTCTGTAAACTCAACAAGAAGTGTTGTGAGCAAGTGCAAGGACTGCACAAAACCAACACATTCTGAAGTGTTGGGAGAAGGTTCAAGGAACTAGAGTTACTGAACACTCTAGGGAAATAAGCTCTACAAAGTGTGCATTGAGTGGATGCAAGGAGTGCATTAGTGAACATGAAGGGGCTCAGGATTCTAGAGAATACATGTGCAAGGAGTGCACTAGGCCAACACTTAGGCAAAGTGTTGAAAGTCTGAAGTCGTATGAAGGCTCAGTCGAGCACAGGGAGTGTGCAGAGGTGCGAACTTACTCCAAGTTTAGAAGCTCTAGAGAACGAGAGAAGAAGGTGCTAAGAGGGAACACGATTTCCTTTGAAGGAGAAAACAAGGGATGATAACCTTAAATATTTGAATTAATTCAAAGATCAGGAGGGCTAGTGCCTTTGCACACAAATCTCAGTAGAGAGGAGCAGAAGGCTAAGAAACTGCAAAGCTTAAGAGAGATAGTGCCATTGTGCACAGAGTCTCTGCAAAGAGTGCATAAGGATGAGAACATTCCAAGTCTTGGACTGTGGGAGAAGTGCTAAGTGTGCAGAGAAGTGAAAGTGTGCATTGGGACCCAAGTTCCTCGAGTTGACAAGCTCATGAGAGATAGTGATCAACATTCCTGTAAGAGGAAGGAAACCCTTCAAGTTCTAGTTGATAGAGACAACGCAAGGAGTGCGCAGAGGAAAACATTCAAGTGCCAAAGCTTAGGAGGAATCCTTTTAAAAGGTTGAGGAATCCTTCATTGGAGGAAAATTTGTGTAGCGATAGAATTTCAAGAGGAAGAGAGACAACAACTGTCAAAACAACTACAAGGAGAAGATCTAGGTCGTTGAATTCCATGTCCAACATCAAGAAGGAGTGCATGGAGGAGTAGAAAAAATCCTATTCGTCATATTTTAGCATGAAGGATCAACATTCGTTTGATCCAGGTAAAATGCACGAGCCTTAAGTCCTTGAAAGTGCACAGGAGAGTGGGATAGTTGAAGTTCTGGAGTCCTGAAGTGGATTGGGACTGTCCGTCGTCTAGGGGAGACAGGTGGTGATAGATATGAGAATTTGGAGTGGAAGTGTTGATATTATGGTAGATGTGGGAGGTATTTACCTCCATCTATAAACCTAACAAGAATAGAATACTCAGGAAAGCAAGAAAAAACCCTAATGATTTGGATAATAACCCTAGAAGACTTGTTGGCTCAAGAGGATAATTTATATTAGGTTATTAGCCTCCAAGAGAAAAAGTCGACCAAAAATAATAATAATATACTAAACAGACAGGTACCCAGAAGGATAAGTCAGCCTCAGTAAGTTTCCTAGAACCACTATAAATACAGGGCGCCAGTCTCTCATTTGACACATCTCAGCAGTTGTAGAGAGCTAGTTCTACATAGTGTAGTTGCAGTCTTGTGTGCAGGTTTGGAGGAAAGTTGTTGGTGAAACTGCTACAGCTAGAAGTTACGTTTTGGATTGGACTATCTCTTGGCTAGGGTTTGGACTATTTGATCATCTCTTTGTGATGCGCTATCCTTGGGGAAAGGTGCGCTACCCTTTGTTTGGCTATCTAGCCTAGGGTTTGCTTCCAGACTGATTCTCTGTCAAGGTTAAGGTGCTCGGAGGGTGGCTTTGGCCTATGGT
>CBVK0103878357.1:0-14568 GCA_900067695.1 Picea abies | reverse complement strand
TTTAATTTAATTTAAATTGTATTTTAAGTTTGAGAGCGTCGCTGCCCCAAATCCCCATTTCCACAATTTACTTCTTCATTTGCTTTTGCTTTTTTTTTTTTTAAAGTTTTAATTCCTTATTTTTTAAGGACAATTTTTTTTTAAAATTTGTTTTGATTTTGATTTAGTTTTTTGTTTTTAATTTTATAATTTTTGTCTTTTAGATTTTTTATGTTTTTAATTTTCTTATTTAAACTTTTTTGGCTTTTATTTCTCATATATAGACATGGTTGGTTTGTTTGTTTGTTTGTTTTTTTCCCTAAGTTTTTGGAAGTTTTTTTTGATTTTTTTATAAGGTTTTTTAAAAAAAATTGTTATATATATATATATATATTATTTTATTTTATTTTTAATTTAAAAAAAAATGGTTTACTATTTGTTTTTTTTTGTTTTTTTTTATCACTTTAATGTAAATTAAAAATAATAACAACTTATTTTTCAAGTGATGGTTTAGGAAGAAGTTTTGAATTTCTTTTTTATCGGCAATGACACTAGTTGTCAAAGCCATGGTTGCAATGAAGTCCTAATTTTAATTAAAAAAAAACTGGTGGTACCATCACTTTTTGATTGAAGGGTCAATTTTAAGGTTTTTGTCTACAACAGTATCAATTGTCAAGATAACAAGTCATAATTTTAACCCCTCCAACACTTTTTGAGTAGGGGGTTGATTTTGGTGTTTTTGACCCAAAAATGAGTTATTTGGGCCAAAGTTCTCTTTTTGAGGTCAAAACTCTCGCTAAGTTGGTAATTATGTTTTGGACAATCCATCATTTCCCAAGGTGTTCTCGTGTGAGGAGAGAACCAACTTACTACCAGGCTCCCACTAACAATCTATATTCAGTGGCAATCATAGGTTCCAGTGTCCTAATAGTATCCTTCTCCCCAAGCACTCATGTTCAATAGCTATCATGTCATCTACATCACACACATACAATCATCATGGGATATCATTATAAAAATTTATCTTTCTAATTCAAATATATTTCATAGGAAAATTCAAATTTCCTAGTACAAGATTCCTTCTCATAATGTTTGGTTCTTACAACAACAAACCTTGGTCTTCCTTATGGGTTTACACCATTGCCATACTCGAGATCATTCTTCCTACAATTTTTCTCAACTCTCATTCAACCAAATAGACTGTCAGTAATCATGCACATTATACTTTTATCACACATTTACAACAACTCACCGAGTGATCTCATAATTGTACCATACTAGCAATTCAATCACTTCAAACTATTATTCATATTAAATGGAATGAACTATCATTCCTTACACATGCATTATCTAATATACCAAGCTATAATATAATCAAACATTATCAATAAACCAATGTGCCAATACATATGGCCACATCTACACAATGCATCCTTGCATTGACTTTAGAATACCACATATCCATGTCATATATTCCACCATGATGAGTTGGAAGGTTTAGACAATGCCTCAACATATCATCCAAAGTCTTCCCAATTTACTTGCTCGATCATTCAAATACCTTCGTCTTCGACCCATACATAACACTAGGAATATAATCCTTTAATGCTATTCAATGTTGGCAAAGAGGTTGCAATCCAAACATCAATTATATAGGGGAAGACCATTGAGCACTTGTATGGCACCAAAAGGTCTTCACTCATGAACACGTGACATAACACTTTTGTTTGTGGGATATTAAAGAATACCCCTAATTTCACTAGATATTGATAAATACCTCCAAAAATCCTTTTATTGAACTCCCTCCCAATATGTCTCTCCAATAAAAGAAACCCCTATTTTTACTAGATATCCCTTTTTATACCCTCCAATACCTATAAACCCCTAGATACCCCACATCCCTTGATCCGAAAAGATGTTTTAATGACTGTGGTTGAGTTTTTAATTGCATGTGATTATTAACCATTCATGAAGCTTAATGAAAGAGGATGAAGATAAGAGAATTATACCATAGCCATAAACTCATATACAGAACTGAACATAAGCAATAAGAACAACAAACCATAATAAGAGAAGTGATAATGGAGTTCGGTACAAAATTGCCTACGTCTCTGGGCCTTTGTCTCAGCGGGGGAGGATTCTTTATTAATTCTTCAATGCTTTCAAAGTACAATAGAAGTACATCAAATGGATCTCATACTGGTCTCACTGTGTTCTGTTTGACCTCATAAATCCGACACAACTGACGACACTGAAAAAGACTGAGTGTAGCTCCCAGAAATGACCCAGAAAGGTCTCCTCCTCAACAACTTCCCTGCATAAAAATGGATTTGGCTTGGATTTCCTTCAGCATAACTCTGCTTTGACTGTCCTCTATGGCCTCAAATAGGCCTAGTTTATATAGATCTGAAGTTGGTTATCATTCCCCGACTTCCTCCCAAAATCTGGCCTCCAAAAATGCCCAATATCCCCCAAAAATGGGCAAAATCCATTATTAACAGGCATAAAAATCAAAATATAATCCAAAACATAGGGTAAAAACCCACTTTGGTTTAATTGTAGGGCTTAGCCCCTCATACCTTGCGTGCATGCCCTTAAATAGGTCACCTGAAGAGACATGTGGCCAAGCGCTGGCCCCCTCTTAGGCTAACACCTGGTTGCATGCGCTTTCAATGGTGGAACCCCCAACGAAAAAAGGGCTTAACTAAAATCCAAAATAGTGTTCGGAACTGAGTCACATGGGAGTGGAAGTCGGAACCATAGCCCGTGGCTTATCCACATGGTGGAGCACCTCCGATAGAAGGTGTGGTCACACTATATAACATGCCCGCAGGCTGGGGCTTAACCCCAACCCCCTTCCACCACCATTCAACATTTATTAAACCATATATAAATTTAAAATGGTTAAGCTATACATGTAATACCTTTAGTGCAATGGTAATCTGCCCCTTTCTTAAAGCTATAGCTTGGCCAATAGGTCAAGGGGTCGAACCCCATGAGCTCCAAATAATTTTGCAAACAACCAGCCAACCATGGGTGCCACGTGGCAGCCCATGTCTGGGCCACGTGGCAACCCTGTATTCGTTGATTCCTAATGCCAAGTGTCAAAATGCTATTGGTCCCTGTCACTATCTAGTCATCCCACTGTTGTGTTGCCACATGTCAATATGCTTACATCGACGTGGTGATGTCATGCTGATGTCAGCATTGACTTTTTGCCAGTTTGACTGTTGACTTTTTAGCTGTTTGGGAAAACGATCAGAGTGCGATAACTTTCGCATACGACGCTCGTTTGAGAAAGAAAATATATGGACATAATCAACGCGACGAGCTGGTCACAATGGAATTGGTTTCGTCTGATTCCGAGCACTTTCATTTTTGAGCCTTTTCTGGACCTGGATGACTCCTGGATCCGATTCTGGATCATGGAGTCCTAAAAACTTCTAAGGCTAGTAGAATTCTCTTTGGTTTGGTGTAGTTTTATTTGGTGGAGTCGTAAAAACTTCTAAGTCTAGTGAATTCTTGATGGGATGTGAAATTCTATTTTCTTCATATGAGGTCGGAACCCATCTCAAACATCCTGAAATAATTAATGATAATATAAAAAATTAAGTAAGTTTCCATTTTCTTTATATTTCAGGGTAGAAAGGGAAATATAAAGAAAATGGAAACTTTTACTCTAGGAATTTTACATTATCATTTTGGGAGAAGCTCGAAACCTTGAGAGTATGCTCCTGGAGCAATCCAGAAAAACACTCCTGGGGGTGCTTGCAGAATGTTCCCTCTCGAAGCATTCTTTCAGAGCGAAGTACAATGGGGAAGGGGGTATGCTCCCATGTAGCTTAGGATTAAATATCATATTGGGTGTGAATGCACTTCAATATTGTAATTAATGCCCATAAGCTTCAAGAATAAAATGTAATCTTTTGTACAATGATCAACTTTAACCTTATCAAAACAAGTCGTTGAAGGGGCACTTGATCAAAGTTGACCTTATCAAGCAACCTCGGGCTATAAATAAGCATGGATAGAAGAAAGATATGTCATACACTATCAATTAATGATTATGAATTGTTGATACTCTGTTATATATCGAGTCTTTACTATGTAATATTATCTATTGGAAACATTACCTTGCCTTTTCAATAGTGGATTTTCTTCATGATCTTGGGTTACATCCCACTATAAACTTAATGTCTCACAGATTATACGTGATTGTGGAACACATATGGTATAATTGATTAATGGTATGTTGTCTCCACTATTTGTGTATCTTGAATATTTTAGTTAGTTATATATGTATCTTGATTGAGTTAGTCATGTTTTATTGAAGGATAAATTTATGTGTGGTATTATAGTTCCAACTAATAGTAATCTTGCATCAAAAGTGTCATAGAACTCTAGTTTTATTTATTGTTTAGCTATCATTGAGCCAACTACCTAGTCAAAAGATTGTTTGTTGTGTTATTTTCTACGTTTACATGTTGGAGTCAATTTTCAACCCAATATTTGGGGTGCATTTCAAACTCAAGAGGAGTACATAGCGTGAGACCATACCACTAGCAAGCTCTAGAAGGGGTTTTAGGGGGAAATCCTATGAATCAAAAGTTGAGAACTCAGAAGTCTTTCTTGGGGACAAAGACACAAAAAGAGAACAACAAATATTATCAAGGGTTGAAAAGGTGACATCATAGGAGGTTCCAAAAAAAAGAAAAAAGAGGAACAAGCATCACAAGAGGACATCAATGTTGAGAAATGTATCTCATGCAAGAACTTCTTGCACATGTTCTAGTGTGAACATGCAGTAAGTGGTTTGAGACAGTTCATTGGTGACCATTGTTACACCATATATTGTATGGGGTGTTAGAGGACCAACTCATGACACTTTGTGGGATTACACCCATGGAATTTCTATGTACCAATGGGAGATTCGGAGGGCACTTGGTTATCACACATGTTATTTGTACCAATGGGAGATTCGGAGGGCACTTGGTTATCACACATGTTATTTTGTGCTACCTTCATTGCTTACCTCACCCTTCGCCAACCAAGGGGGAATGTGACATTGTTACAATATGACTTGGCATAATTTTTCATGCTCCTTTGCTCACTTCAAATTATTAGATTTATTGGTCATGTATTGTATCATTGGTGGGGGTTGCTTCAGCAGGATATTATGTATACTCATCTTGTTACAAGTGCTACTCCATGATTGATTATTGGTGAAAAAATATCATATCTCCTTATCTTGTGTTCATGATATTCTTGTCAATATTTTCTCTCAGTCATTTCATGGTGGGTTCAAGCCTTTAACTAGTTATGGTGTCCTCTAGCTTGGTGGTGTATTTCATAGTAGTATGTTTAGTTGGGTCCCCTTTTATCATCCATCCATCATTTAGCCTAAGTACCACCAATAATGTTATCACATTTTCATTTTGCTTAGACAATTTCATATCACACTCATGTTCCATCATTTACCCACTCATAGAGGGTGCATGACCCATATTCACCCATTCCATCATTTACCCACTCATAGAGGGTGCATGACCCATATTCACCCATTTCCATATAGTTTTCCTTCATAACCTAACTCTCATTTGGCATAGCTCAATAAAACACATTTTTTCCATGTGTGGATGTGCCAAAGTGTTTTGGGATATTTTTATTGTTGCTTAATTGGACCCAAACCTAAGGTTGAAGTGCTACATTATTGGCCTATTTTATTACTGAAATATAAACCTTAATGAAGGCCTTGTTCCCTAAGTTAAAAATAAATAAAATGACAAGGGAATATAATTTGTTGTGCACAAGGAACACAACTTGAGGGTAGCACTCCACTTTGGCACACATGTTGAGGCAATACACAATAAAAAAGTGATTTTTGGAAAGTGGTTGCCCTCATGTTAAATCGATTTGGTCATTTTAGCCGTGTTCATGCTCACACATGCCACTTGGATGAGCCACTTAATTTATTTGCCACACATGTTGAGGAGTTTGTTGAGTTTGCACATCCTTTGAGGGTTAGTTATATGGCCCATTCATTTCCACTTCCACCTTATTAAATCATTTTTTGTTTTCACATCTTCTAGATATTTTATTTTATGTGGTGCACTCTTCTAGATGGTTAACTTAAGCTTTGTATTCATTGCATTCACATCTTGTGTTAACATTGAAGACTTGGTACTTGAGCACACTCACTATTTTGAGGAGATTATTTACACATTCTTAGATTTGGACGGAGTAGTCATCACATGGATACTATTAATTTGTTCCATGGACTTGATCACTAACTATTTCGAGAGTGGTATGAATTCATTGGCTAACTAATTTATATTCATAGACATATCATTATTGACAGGGTTTTTGACTTCTCTTGGAGGGCACACTTGTTGAGGATCACTATTGTTATTTTGGGATGTGGTTACAACTTCTTTGCACCACTCTCAAGGCACGCTTCTCTTGAGAATCATTTTACTACTATTTGGTGGATCTCTCTCCTAAGCATATGCCTTAGGTTTTTTTACTCTCATGTGAGAGGATTAGATTATTATTTGATGACCAAATTAATAATAATACTATTATTTTAAATGTTTGACTCATCAAACATGATCACCTAGTATAATATTATTTTATTTGAGGTGGTTGAGCATAGAACTCTATAAATAAGAGGCTCCCCTCATTTGTAATGTTTTTGTTGTTGAATGAGAAATAGTATTTATATTCTTCTTGGAGCATACTTTTTGGAGTTTATTCCTTCTTCATATGTGTGAGGTATTTTGTATGAGAATATTTGTTGGTGATTGGAACTTATGCACACAAGATAGAAGATAGAACCAAGGTCATCAAGTACAAAGCTTACTTTAATGGTGAATAATTAGGTGTGACTCTTTCACATCCGTGTTATTTAGTTTTGTTTGCATTTGGATATTTCTAATCTAGTTACTTCAAAAAGTAGTGACTTAGGTTAGCGATATTTTGGCAAACAAACTTACTTGGTCTAGTTAAATTTATATCATTTTGGATTCTTTCCTTGCATAGTATTAGCTTTAATTTTTAAACCATATAGGGTCTTTGTAGCATGTTTAGGGCAGCCCCTAGATCCTTGATTATAAACTAAGTTAGACCCTCCTTATGATAGAATTGACCTCATTAGTTGAAGGATAAGTAGGCATTAGTTTCTTCCTCTCTCATCCATTTATTTTTTTAAACTTTCAACTTGTTAACTTGTTGAGAATCTACAATTTTTAATTTCATACATAATGTTTAGTTCCTGTGTGTTGTGCATTTTAGAGATTTTATTGTTTCCAACCATAGTTTAGTCTAGTAGTTTGCATTTTTTTTTGAAACTAGATTAGACTATTATTAAGCTTGCTCAAGTTTGTTCTTTTAAATTTTTGTTTTAAGTTTAATGCTTTCTAGCACTTAACTTAGGTCAAAAAATTTAATTTCTAGTTATTCGAACAGATGGCATTAATGCCAAAATAGAGAGTTGGCCACCAAATCAAACATAATAGGTTTTGATGATTAGTTTCCAAAAGATCATGCACTGAAATTATTAGGGAAAATATATGAACATGATGGCGACAGTAGCTCACATTACTAACCTGGTGATTTATTGACCTATGACCTCAAATTTAGATCATAAACTAGGTTACTATCATACCTTTGTGTGTTGGAAATTTTAAACATAGATTTTTTATTGCATTTTCAACATTTATTTTCATATTTTACATTCAGAAATTTAGTTTCAATGGTTTTATTTTGTCTAGAAAGTCAATTCTTCACATCATAATTAGGCAAAATTCTGAATTTAAATTGTGGAAATTTATTTTATTTTCCGTTCTAGTTTAATCGTTGTTTCCAACAATTAAATTATTCCAGAAAACGAAATTTCCATAGTTGTTTAAGGTCTGAAAATTGTCTCTTGGGAGCAATTTTCAGCCTCTGGTATTAGGGAGTTAATTCTGGAATTCCATTTAAAGTTTTGTATTAATACATTTATGCATTTCACATCATTTCTTATTTCTGCAATTTATTTCCAAATTATGATTTTTGAGCGTTCACTTCTTATTTATATCTATTACTTGCTCAACTCCTTAAATCTTACATGTAAATATGAAACAATCTTTCACTAAGATATCTCCAAGATTCAAATTTGAAACAAGTCAAGTGAACCTAAGTTCACTTATCATAACAAGACTTGGAACCTTGTTTGAAAACATCTTTTATAAATCAATTTGAGAAACACTTCAACGATATTTTAAGCAATTTGTTTGGTCCGATCAAACCTCATTGATTAACATCAAACAATTTGTATTTAGCCATCTATCTTAGGGATACCACCCCTATGTTAGAAAGGAACCAACCTAAAGAGTGAGGCTAATATGATGACAGTGGGTAGCCTTCCATAGTTACACAAGTTAACAACTTGTGCTTGGAAATTTCACACGTTATAGGTGTTATATTTTGTCGTAACAACCACCTTGGAAAGGTGATCACTAATTCTCTCTTGTAATTTTACTTGAAAAATAAAAAATAAAGTGAAAGTCTAATGTTTTGAAGCTAGCTTAATCTTAGGAATTTGAATGAAATGTTCTAGAAGTTCTAGAACATTAGTGACTTAGATTAGGATTTAATCTCCATCGTACATCTCAAGATCGAGAAAGGCGGTAGACAGAAGTGAGGAGATTAGTTATTTCTCTCAAAGCATAAATAGGACCAGAGAGGAAGAGGTTGATCTCATATGAGAAGAGAGTTGGAAGAGGGCAGAGTCCATTCAAGGAGAAGAAGAACAAATTGCTAAAGAGATCAACAAGACACCAGTAGATTGTACAGGTTGTACCATTGTTGTAGCCATCTTTTCTTTATACATATTTCATACACTTTTAGATCTTTCCATATACTTTCAGATATGGTCGTACACTTGCTTAATGCTTCCAAGGTCTCGTTGCTTTGGTGAATCAATTGAACCCCAATACATTTTTGGTGCCATGCAGCTAAACCAATGAGCTATTATGCTTTCTTTGAAGGGTGGTTGCTTCCAAGCCTGCCACCTGGTTGTCATCGCTCAATCACTTCCTTTTCCACTAAGCGATCGCTTAGGGACCTTAGCATATGATCTAGGTTGTTTCTCTCTCGACTCTAGATCTTAGCACCCAAATTTTGTTTGTACGATTGATTAAGCTTGTACTAGGAGTTTCCTTGGGGTTGGTCAAGCTTTGGTCCACCCTAGCCCATTGATTGCTCTACATTGGGTCATATTATATGCACACTCTATTGAACTAGATTTCGCAGAAAACCAGCTATATCTGATCTTGGTTGGCCTTTCACCCCTAGCCACAAGTCTCTTCAAATCTGACTATACACAGTCTTCTGTGATTTCTTAAATACGTTTCAGTGTTGAGTAGAGAGTGAGAGTGACTTGTTGTCTAGGAAAGGTAGAAACAAAGCAGGTTGTACTCTTGTAGTTGCACCCTCCTTTACATAGGTCATACACTTCTATTTGAGGTGGTTTTGTTGATAGTACAATTGTTGATTCAAGTAGGGTTCAAAGGTCACCTTATAAGCTTTGATCAAAGGAATGAAAAGTTGATTAGAAGGAGAAATCCATGTGTAAGTATTTTATTTCTTCCATTGTTCTTTTTTCAACTATTGTGTGATTCATGGAATGTTCAGAAATTAAATTTTTTGCTATTAATTAAATTTTGTTTTGCGTTATTTAATGAGAGAACATTAGGACAACAGTCACCTAGGCTTGAGAAATTTACACGGTATCAGATCTATTTCTTTGATTGAGATTCTCAAGGGTTTACAATAGTAACTAAATTGCCATAAAAAAGAATCAGCAATTAGAGGGTTTCAATATTTCTTTTAAAGGCTAATTTTCAAATCTTTGAGTTTGTGCATTAGATCTTAGAGATGGCCTTAGCTAGCCTTAGATTCAAAGATAGACTAGATGGCATCTCAAATTTCTTGTCATGGAAAGTGAGGATTATAGTCTTATTAAAATAGAATGATCTCTGGGATATTTTCAAGAATGTTGTGCCTATGCCTACATATCCGTAGTTGTTGGTAGCTCACAAGAAGAAGGAAGTGAAGGCCAAGCGGATGATTATGGATGCCATAAAAGATCATTTGATCCCTCATGTATCTGAGATGTTCGATGCTCTAGTTGGCCTCTACCAAAGTGAGAACATAAACAAAAAGATGATATTGTGAAACAAACTCAGATCCATAGAGATGACTAGATTATATTTGGTTACCAGCTACCTTATGAAGGTCACAGAAATTCATGATCAACTTGTAGTAGATAGGGAGAAGATTGCAAATGTAGAGTTGGTGAACATGGCATTGAATGGATTCCCAACTTCATGGGAACCATTTATCAAAGGTATTTATGCTCGTGAGAACCTTCATAAATTTGAAAGACCGTGGGATGATTGTATACGAGAGCGGACTCAGATGGATTCAAAGGCTAGAAAGAATGGTGGTAACAAAAACTTAACCCCATTTGGTTAGACAAATAAGGGCGGAAATAAAGGACCCGACAAGAAGAAGGGAAAGAGTAAGGAGTTGGCCTCGCAACCAGGAAAAAAAGGCTCGAGTAAAATCAAGTGCTTCGTTTGTCATAAGTATGGTCATTATGCATCACGATGTCCAGATAAGAACAAGGGTAAAGGGAAGTAGCAACATAAGCAGGTAGTAGCCTCTACAAAAACTCATATGAATGAGTTTGCTTCCAAGTTCGAGAAGAATTTCTCGATGGCATCTTTCCTTTCTACCAATATGATTACTAAGAATACATGGTATGTGGATAGTGGGGCATCTCATCATATGACATCAACTCGACAACTATTTTATAGTCCAATGAAGTAGTACTCAAGAGTACAAGTTGAGCTTGGTGATGATGCCAAGTATCCAGTAGAAAGAGTTGGTGCTATTCCCTTCCAACTCAAGTTAGGTAACTCTTTAGATTTTGACAATGTCTTGTTTCTTCCAAGTCTCAGAAAGAACTTGCTTTCATTTTTGGTTATGGAGGATAAGAGCTATGCAATTCAATTCAAGAACTAGTAGGTTCTCATTAGATCAAAGGAACCTAACCTAGATATAGCACATGTAATAGGGGCTAGAGAAGGTAATATTTACAATTTGCAAGGTGAACCTGTTCAAGCCCTAGTTCATAATAGTGGAAGCTTGTGCAAGTTATGGCATAAGAGGATGGGGCACTTGCATCACAAGGCATTGTCTATTTTGACGGAAATAGTCACGGGTCTTCTAGAGTTCAACATTGAGCAACAGGGAGTATGTAGAGGGTGCACACTTGGAAAAAAATGTCAAGGTTGCTTTCCCAAGCAACAAACATAGGTCTAAAAAGATTCTAGACCTAGTGCATTCAGATGTTTGTGGATCGATGTTAGTAGCATCAATCGTAGAAAGCTTGTACTATGTTTCCTTCATTGATGATTTCTCTTGCAAAGCTTGGATCTACTTCCTAAAGACCAAGGATGAAGTACTTAGAAGGTTTTAGGAGTTCAAAGCTATAATTGAAAACCAAACAAGGAAAAAGATCAAAGTCTTGAGATCAGACAATGGGGGGGAGTATACCTCCAAGTAGTTCGAGGGTTTCTACAAGGAGGTAGGAATCAAGAGGGAGTTGCTTTTTCTGTACAACCCACATAAGAATGGAGTTGTACAGTGGAATAATTGATCCATCATTGGGGTCACTAAGGCCATGATTCATGAACAAGACTTGTCAATGTTTATTTGGGCAAAGGAAAGCAACACAACATTCTACATCTATAACCGGTGTCCTCACAAGATCTTTGAGGACAAGACACTAGAGGAGGCATTCATTGATGTGAAGCTAGAGGTGACTCATTTTCGCATCTTTGGTTGTCCATTTATATTCATGTACTGATAGAAAAGAGGACCAAGATGGAGCCCTGCAACAGGAAGGGTTTAATTGTGGGTTACAGTGAGACTTCAAAGGCCTATGAGATCTACATTTCGGAGTAGAAGAAGGTAGTAGTGAGCAGGGATGTAAATTTTGAAGAGGACTTTGCATCCAGGAAGTCCCATGAGCCTATTCCAGTGATATACGATGTGAAGTAGGAATCTTTGAAGGTTGATTCGGGGTCATCAATGACCTCCAAAGTAGTATAATAACCTTTAGGTGAAGAGGAGGAGAAGTTTCAAGACTAATTCTCATAAATTACAAGGAGGAGGTAAGAAGTTTCAAGACTACTTGTCATTGATGAGCAACATCATAGATTCTGAGCCTTCCAACTTTCAGGAGGTAACAAACCAACATTTATGGCAAGATGCCATGGTGGAGGAGTACACCTCCATCATGAATAATGATGTTTGGGACATAGTGCCNNGTGGAGGAGTACACCTCCATCATGAATAATGATGTTTGGGACATAGTGCCGAGATCATAGGGAAAGTTGTTAGTACTTTCCAAGTGGCTCTACAAGATCAAGCATGTAGCAAATGGGAGCATTGAGAAGTTCAATGTGAGGTTTGTGGTAAGAGAGTTCTCCCATAAAGAAGGAGTGGACTATGAGGAGACATTTGCTCCAGTCACTAGGTATACTTCCATTAGAGCAATTATGTCCTTGGTTTCATTTATGGGATGGAGGATGCATCAGATGGATGTGAAGACAACTTTCCCTGATGGGATCATTAAGGAATAAGTGTACATAGAGTAGCCTCAGGGCTTTGAGGTAAATGGGAGGGAGTCCCATGTTTGTAGGATTAAGAAAGCCTTGTATGGAATCAAGTAAGCACCGAGAGCATGGTATTCTAGGATAGATGGATATTTGCAGAGTATGGGCTTCACCAAAAGTGAAACAGATCATAAATTATATTATATATTTGTTGGATATGATCTGCCTGTTTCAATGTAGTATATAGATTATTTGTTTCTTACAGGTTTAGTGAAGTTCACTGTAGGGTAAAAAGTAGAAATGGTCATTGAGTTTGAGTGAAGAACATCAACATGATGCATTACTTCTTAGGTTTGGAGGTTTGGAAAAAAACCAGAGGGGATTTTCCTTGGGTAGGGTAAGTATGCATCAAAGATCTTGAAGTGGTTCCATATGGACTGCAAACCTATGGCCACACCCGTAATCACTAATATGAAGAAGGTGACTGCTTCAAATTTATAGTTGATAGATCCCATGTTATACAGGAATTTAATAGGCTCCTTGATGTATTTCGTCAACACTAGACCAAATATATGTTTTACTATCAACACCTTGAGTCAGTTCATGGTATAAATGAGGTAGGAGCATTAGGTAGCAACAAAACATGTGCTTAGATACTTGAGGGGCACAATGGTGTATGGTCTAAGATATATTGGAGATGGTGAAGTGAAGTTGTAGGGGTATTTAGACTTATATTGGGAAGGTAGTGCATCAGACATAAAAATCACCTTTGAGTGTTACTTTAGCTTTGGATCATTGATGATACCCTAGTTGAGCAAGAAGTAGACTTATGTGGCACTTAGCTTAGCAGGGGTAAAATACATGGCAATTAGCACCACTAGTTGTGAGGCCATCTAGATTTGCAAGTTACTTGTAAGATTGTTTGATCAGGAGTTGGATCCCATAGTCATTTACTATGATAATCAGAGTTGTATCAAACTCTCTAAGAATCCATTGTTTCATGATAGGTCCAAACACATAAAGATAATCTATCACTTCACATGAGACACGATTCAAAAGGGAGTAGTGAAACTACAATATATTCATACAAACTAGTAGGTAGCTGATATTCTGACCAATCCCTTAGTGAAATGAAAGTTTCAAGCATTCAGATACAGACTTGGATTGGTGCATAATTCCTTCCTCGCTAAGAGGGAGTGTTGAGAAATGTAGCTCAAGCAAGAGCTTCTTACACAATTTCCAATGTGAATTTGAATGAAGAGGTTTGAGACATTTCATTAGTGACCATCTTAAAAAGATGATCATTGATTCTCTCTTATAATTTAACTTTAAAAATAAAAAATAAAGTGAAAGTCTATTGTTTTAAAGTTACTTAGTCTTAGGAAGCTAAATGAAATGTTCTAGAAGTTATAGAACATTGGTGTATTAGATTAGGATTTAATATTAGCTATGTTATCGCACAAATTGTAGGTTGGGAAAAGACCGACCCAATCCATAAGATGGCGAGACCTATGGGAATACCTAACCACTGTCACCTTAGATAGGTACTCCCCTCAGTTTAAAGATGATGAAATCACCTCAAGGGAGGAATCCAAAATGACCCTAGGGGAAATGAGACGGAGGATGAAAATATGTTGAGAGGAACCCCTTAGGTCAATGATGGAAGAGGTGTGAGGGCTTGGAAATGAGTCTTGATGATGGTAAATGGTTTCCAGAGACTTGAGTACCTACACCATAGTGTTACACCTGCCTGAGACAAGACACACAATCGAGATACAAACCCAAAAATGAAGTGGACAAGCAAGAAAAGCTTGTTGTCCTATATTGCAGCAGTAAACAAAAATATATATCAGTAAGAATACTAACTAGTTACTACATATTTAACCATCAAAATTACCAAATAGTTATTGGACAATGAAGT
>CBVK0103878356.1:0-15355 GCA_900067695.1 Picea abies | reverse complement strand
AATGAAGTACTAAAACAATAGATAACTTTCCAATACTTAAGCATGAACTTTGACGGTGAATTAGGGCGGCTAGTTGAAGTTATCAGTAAAGTATGATGGCAGCCTTGTGGCTGTAGCAAACAATTGCTACAACAACAAGATTCAACGACAAAAAATCACAAGTAAACCACCCAAAAGATGCACAATGATTAGTAGATTACTATGGCAACTTCTTAGCAATTTCTAACGATTGAGTAGTGAGTAAGAGAAATAAATTTAAATGAGTTTGTAGCAGCCCTAATGGCTGTAGTATAAAGTTACAAAAGCAATAAGATGTACTTGGATAATCTAGACACCCTAGTGGTTCGAGCAAGCTAAAAGCATGTAAAATTGATTCCACTTTAGACAATTGAAATATCTCAACAAAACACATTACCCAATGCAACTATTTTGTTACTCCAATGCAATTTTTAGATCAGTGTCTTTAATTTATTGGGTAGATGGAGTATCGGTTATAAGGGTTGGATTCACAATATCTCTAGGGGTGTAGGCCCTTCTACTGCCTAGAGCATGCAAAACCAACAACAGTAAGTCTAAGAGGGTGTAAGCCCTTTTACTCCTCCTAGCAACCTTGTAAAAATGACTTATCAAATTGAAAATAAGATGGACCTTGGTGGAGGGTGCATTCCCTTATGATCCTCCAAGGGTTTAGGAAAGAGTACTAGTGAAACAAGAAAATACCAACAAGTCCAAAAATTCTCTTACCAATTCCACAAGATATCAAGAACAAAACCCTAGTTTACCAAGCAATTTCCTTCCACATGCAAAAGAACAAGTCTTCAAGAGGTGTGCACCACCTTAGCTCCACAATATACCATAAAAAGCATCCAAAAATGTTTCACAAGAGAGAGATAGTCCAAAAATGCCCAAATAGGTCGCAAATTTCAGCCAAGTAATCTTCTCCCATGAGAGAGCTATGATAAAATGAAATGAATTTGATCCTTATTTATACAAAACCTCTAAAAAGTATTTGTCCACATTTAGTTAGGGTAAACCACAAAATAAGGGGGCCATTCCCCTTTAAAATTTAATTTTGATTTTACACATAAAGAAACCCTGGAAACATGATGTCATACCCTAAAAGGGTGACGTTTTGGCACTTTAAGCAAGTCGTTGACCTTGGAGAAAACAATGTGGAGCCTCCAAAGGCTATCTCTCCATGATGAAAGGGCTTCTCCCCATCACAATGTGTCAAATCATCATAGAACTTCACCATCATCATCAAAACCCTAGCCCAAGGGTGACATCAAGCTCTCCCAAGGTGATGTTTTGACCTTTTGAGGCCAAACGTTGGGCTAATATGGGCTAGTTATCACGTCCAAGGTGCCTTCCCTTGCCTCCAACGACAACGTCCAAGCGTCGGTTTCTCTCATGGTGTGGGTCATGGTATCCACTATGTGGGCTTCAAGCCCCAATGAAGGGCCAAGATGGGCTTGTTCCTCCAAAGCGTCCATCAAACAAGGTCCTGCAAAGATAGACAAGTGTGCCCTCCAAGGATCTAAATTCAAATGTGTCATGGCAAGTAAAATCAAATCTAATACAAGAGCCACCTAAACATGTGCATCAAAACTACCTTATCAAATTAAACACATGTTCACATACCCTATGCAATTTCCAAGCTTAGGTGTGGGAGGGTTGACAAGGTGACCGATTGGGTAAGCCATTCCTTAAGTCAAGGAGTGTTTCCTAGGTGGACCCTGTCTAAGTCACGTGGAGAAGATGAAGTGGATGGGGGTAAGAATTTTGGGCATGGAGTTCATGACATACAAGGGTTTGTATTGTCTCTTTTAAGGGTTCCTTTATAGAGGGTGTGTTGCACCTTCATTTTCAATGCATCTTTTTTCCCAACCCATTTATTTGCCATTACTTAATTAAGGTCCAGAACGACTCGATACTCCCAATAGGTAACATAAAGCTTGGGGGGCAGTACCATAGTGTCACTTAAGGTGAGAGGCACACAAAGTACCATAGGGGTAAAGTAAAGGGTGTAACACACTTGTGTAGATCCCTCAACAAGTGGGACGTCTTATATAATATGAAATTGTTTCTTGCAGGTCTTTGATTTTTTAGGAAAAATGTTTCATTGTTCTCAAGACCTCTTTGGGGGAGCATTTGGAAGGTTATAGTTTTTTATTTTATCTTTTTCTAGCTACATTCCCTTTGGGTCCTCAACACCTTCTTCCCATGAAAAGAGGTACAATCCCTTCTTGGGTCAGTACACCCAAAAATCCCAAAAGATAAGGAGATGAAAGGGGTGAAGTGTGAAAAGTGATAAGTATGATCAAGAATGATATGATGACTTGTCAAGGGAACCTCCCAGTAGCAAACACATTCCCAAGGGTGACCACTTACTAGGGCACAACGTCAACCACCAAGGTGAAACAAGGAAAATAGCATAATTTCCAAGCATAAGTTCTATAATAAAAAACAACTTTAAATGCAACATACTCAAATGCCTCAAGTATTAAAGTGACACTTAACACAATACCTAATTTGTGCCTTGTGGAGAAAGACCCATCGTCTTCCGAGAATAAGGTGATGTGGTGAATGCCATTGTGACGAATCCAGGATGTGTAGTGGTGAAGTGGGTCTCTATGACCTTCATCAATCTCATTCTCATTGATGCGGTTAGGATGGTCCCACTCTATCACATGTTCCTTGGTCGCTTGTAGGTTGTAGAGAACTTCAAAGGCACCATCCTCCATGGGGATATAAGCATGAGTGAGTTCCATGCTAAGAAATCCTCCAAGAGTAGCAACCCAACTCCTCGATAATAACATGCCCCAAGTGTCTGGAACATCGATCACCACTATATTCATGAGGATGCTAATGTGATGGAAATCCACCAACTAGAACTTTGCATCTTCTATGAGACCATAAACCTTGACCTTCTTAGAATCAATACCACATGCATTCCCATAGGGTCTAGTTGTCTTGAGGCCAAGTTGCTTCATAACATTTAAGGACATTACATTAGCTGAGGCCCCATAATCTAGCATGCAATTTTGCAAGACAAGATTATTCATCCCCAAAGAAAGGTAAAAGGGAGGGTTAGCATTGTTTTTCCATCCAAGATACATGGTGTTAAGGATTATCAGAGGATCGTCTACCTCGACTGGCATTTTCAACAACTTCAACACTTCTCTTCTAACAGAAGGGATTTTGCACATTTTTGTCACTGGGACTGTCATATTCATTTTTCCAACCATGGTCGGGACATCTATATTCAACTAAATCTTTTTTGTCTGCGTTGGTTTTGGAAGCAATTCTCAAACTGGAGGTGGGAGTGGTGGGACCACCTTCTTTGTTGGTTGGGGAGCGATTTGCTTTGACTGAACTGAAGCTTGATTTGTAGGATTATATGAGTTTTTCTTCTTTGAATGTTGTGGAGGCAAGATAGGAATTTTATTCCTTCTTGCATAAGTCAGTATCTCACTCTTCTTTAATTCTTTCCTCTGATCTTCAGTCAACTAATTAAGCACTCTGAGTCGACCTTCTCTGGCTCCCCTTTTTTGAGATTCATCAATTTGTTCCTATGTAATATCTACGGGTTCATCATCATCATCATCATCCTGAAAGGCAAAGATTGTATCAATGAAGTTGACATTGTCATGAGAGTCTTCTTCTCGTCTTGGACATTCTTCCTTCAGAGGAGGTTCTTGGCAAGGAGAACACCATGGTAATTCCTCCAAGTTCACCATCCCAACAAGGTTTAGTGTGTTAGGAGCCTTTTTCTCTTGTTGAGGTTTTTCCTTCTAAACTATGGGTTCTTTCCTGACGAGTGGATGCGTAGGAGCATATAGATTCCTTTCCAAAGTTTTCAACTAGCTCATAACTTGATTTTGAGTCAGGACAAACTAAGTATTCATCTAATCAAGCTTCTGAGCTATGAGATCAATTGGATCTGATGCATTGTTTGTAGTTGTTTTTTCTTTTGGTTATGCTCTGGCACGAGGATACTGAAAAGGATTGAACTTGGAGCACAAAATATTCTCCTCAATGTTTGCACTGTACTCTTTGGCTTTTGCCAAGGTGTGGGTTTTCTTATACCTTAGGCTGAAACCAAATTGCCCTTCAAATCCATTGACATAAATAAGATGGACAATTGTTGTGATAGGGCACAAATCATGGGGGATTTGGTTGTGTAGTTTATCAAATCTGGTATCAAAATCACTAACTATCTCATTCTCCTTTTTCTTTATCTGGTTGAACCGAGTCATTAGCATTCCACTATCTTTTTTCAATGACCATCTGCTTTTGAATAACTTATCAAAGTCTTCATAAGCGGTGAGGTGATTATCTGGTAAGCCATCAAACCACCTTTGGGCATATTCAATGAGAGATGTTGCTAGCAACTTCATTGCAACATATCCATGTTCCACTCCCTCATTTTGCATGTCTCGACAAATGGAATGTAGATGTTGTTATGCAGTGATTACATTGTTTCCATCAAATTTTGGCAACCATTTGTTGATTTATTTAGGCATGGTATTGGGATATCCAACAATGGTCACCATATTCAAGGGTTTATAGAGGTCCCTTTCCCAAGAACGATCCATTGGTGCAAGTGGGATATTACCGTGAAGAAGTTATTTGATAACAGGAGAATGGAGAGGAGGCCTTCTTTGGTAATTTTTGGAAGGTTTGAATCTTCCAACGGGGAGGGTCTTATGGGAAGACAGATTCTAGGATGATGGAGTCACCAGATGAGCTTTAGCTCATCAAGAAGGGAAAGGGAAAGGAAACTTCCCTCAAGTGGAGTCGCCACGCAAGCTAGGGGTAAAGGCTTTGGGGTCAAAGCTTTCCAATATGTTGTTAGGGCACAAAAGAGGATTCAAAATCCTCCCCAACAACAATGCCAAAATGTCATCACACAAACTGTAGGTTGGGAAAAGCCCGACCCAATCCACAAGATGGTGGGAAGTATGGGAATACCTACCCACTATCATCTTAGATAGGTACTCCCCTCACTTTAGAGTTGATGAAATCACATCAAGGGGTGAATCCCACATGACCCCAGGGGAAATGAGATGGAGGATGAAAATATGTTGAGAGGAACCCCTTAGGTAAATGATGGAAGAGGTGTGAGGGATTGGAAATGAGTCTTGATGATGGTAAATGGTTGCCAAAGACTTGAGTACCTACACCAGAGTGTTACACTTGCCCGAGACAAGACACACTATCGAGATACAAGCCCAAAAATGAAGTGGACAAGCAAGAAAATATTGTTTTCCTATATTGCATCAAGAAACAAAAATATATATCAAGAAGATTACTAGCTAGTTACTGCAGATTTAACCATTAAAATTACCAAATAGTTATTGGACAATGAAGTATTAAAACTGTAGATAACTTTCCAATACTTAAGCATGAACTTTGATGGTGAATTAGGGCTGCAAGATGAAGTTATCAGCAAAGTATTATGGTAGCCTTATGGGTGTAGCAAACAATTGCTACAGAAGCAAGATTCAACCACCAAAAATCACAAGTAAACCACCCAAAAGATGCACAATGATTAGTAGATTACTATGGCAACTTCTTAGCAATTTCCAACAGTTGAATAGTGAGTAAGGGAAAGAAATTTAAATGAGCTTGATGCAGCCCTAATGGATGTAGCATAAATTTATAAAACAATAAGGTTCACTTGTCTAAGCTAGATGCCCTAGTGACTCGAGAAAGCAAAAAGCATGTAAAATTTATTCCACTTTAGACAATTGAAATATCTCAACAAAACATGTTACCCAATGCAACTATTTTGTTTCTCCAATGCAATTTTCATATCAGTGCCTTTAATTTGTTGGGTAGATGGAGTGTCAGTTATAAGGTTTGGATCCACAATATCTCTAGGGGTGTAGGCCCTTCTACTCCCTAGAGCATGCAAAACCAAGAAAGGTAAGTCTAGGAGGGTGTAATCCCCTTTAATCCTCCTAGCAACCTTGTAAAAATGACTTATCAAATTGCAAATAAGATGGACCTTGGTGGAGGGTGTATGTCCTCATACTCCTCCAAGGGTTTAGGAAAGAATACTAGTGAAACAAGAAGAAAACACCAACAAGTGCAGAAATTCTCTTACCAATTCCACAAGATAGCAAGAACAAAACCCTAGTTTACCAAGCAATTTCCTTCCACATGCAAAAGAACAAGTTTCCAAGAGGTGTGCACCACGTTAGCTCCACAATATTCCATAACAAGCATCCAAAAATGTTGCACAAGAGAGAGATAGTCCAAAAATTCCCAAGTAGGGCGCAAATTTCAGCCAAGTAGTCTTCTCCAATGAGAGCGCTATGATAAAATGAAATGAATTTGATCCTTATTTATACAAAAACTCTAAAAAGTATTTGTCCACATTTAGTTAGGGTAAACCACAAAATAAGGGGTCTGTTCCCTTTTATTTTTCCCCTTTACAATTTAATTTTGAGTTTACACATAAAGAAACCTTGGAAACATGACATCATACCCTAAAAGGGTGATGTTTTGACACTTTAAGCAAGTCGTTGACCTTGGAAAAGAAAATGTGGTGATCCAAAGGCTATCTCTCCATGATGTAAGGGCTTCTCCCCATCATAGTGGGCCAAATAATTATATAACTTCACCATCATCATCAAAAACCTAGCCCAAGGGTGACATCAAGCTCTCCCAAGGTGACGTTTTGATCTTTTGAGGCCAAACGTTGGGCTAATATGGGATACGTATCACGTTCAAGGTGCCTTCCCTTGCCTCCAAAGGCAACGTCCAAGCTCTGGCTTCTCCCATGGTGTGGGTCATGGCATCCACTCTATGGGCTTCAAGACCTAATGAAGGCCCAAGTTGGGCTTGTTCCTCCAAAGTGTCCATCAAACAAGGTCCTGCAAAGACATACAAGTGTGCCCTCCAAGGATCTCAAGTCAAATGTGTCATGGCAAGTAAAATCACATATAATACAAGAACCACCTAAACATGTGCATTAGAACTACCTTATCAAATTAAACATCTACTCAAAGACCCTATGCAATTTTCCAAGCTTAGGTATGGGAGGGTTGACAAGGTGACCTATTGGGTAAGTCATTCCTTAAGTGGATGAGTGTTTCCTAGGTGGACCCTCTCTAAGTCATGTGGATAATATGAAGTGGATGGGGGTAAGACTTTTGGACATGGGGTTCATGACATACAAGGGTTCATATTGTCTCTTTTATGGGTGCCTTTGTATAGGGTGTGTTGCACCTTCGTTTTCAATGCATCTTTTTTCCAAGCCCATTTAAGGGGTCAACTATGTTTAAGGGAGTTTCGTTTTACAAGATTACAATAAAGATTACAAAAGAATACTAGATTCTACAAGCAATACTAGATACTAGATACAAATAAATGAAAGTAATAACTATCTACAAAGTTACAACTAAACTAAATGATAAAATAATGATGATACAAGATATACAAGTTATACAAGCAAGATAACTAACCAAGTAACTAACTTGTGAAAAGACTTGATGTGCAGGTAAAGGAGATATGCTCAAAGGAAAAACAACCACAACACATAAGCCAACTAACTCAATCAAGAGTGCCTCTGAGGGATGCGCAACTCAAGGGGAAGTCTTCAATGGCATACACAACCACAAGCTCTAGACAATGAAGAAGCCTCCAAGGGATGCACAACTTCAACGAAGGAGACCAATCACATCAAAAGATTAAACCTAAACTCAAAACTAAAGCATGAAAGAATGCCTCCAAGGGCTAGAGCTCAACTTTTAAACCACTTAGTCCAATCCACAAATACTTGAAGTAAATTGCATAAAAGATGAAAATTTTAAGTGCTTGCAAGAGTATACTAAAGCATGAACCACATAAGATGTACCCAAATAAATTGCCCAAGGCTGAGTGGATTGATTTTGGGATTAGTTAAGTTTAGAAGTGAATCCTAGACTAAGTGACAATCCAAGAACTCCCCCCGCTTGTACCAAAACAGTTGTTGGGTGCTTAATAAGTGAGGCAAACAAGGCCACACCCTAGCTCCACAGGTCAACCCAGGAATAGATGTACTCCACAGGGAGGATGCCAAGCGCCGTGAGATCGTCCCCGATCTAGCACCCCCCGCTTCTTCCTTAAATTCCCTTTTTGATGAAAAGTTGGGACAGTAAAAGGTGACCTATTAAGCTAGTTGATTTTAGGCCCTATGAGACTAAGGTAAATTGAGTTAGTTGAAGTTGAATTAAATTAAGTTAATGTGATTGCAAAGTGTAGTGTTTGTGTAGAGTGTGCTTGCAAGATAAACAAAGTACTTGAAAGATAAACTTGGAAAGTAAAGTACTAGAAGTAAATTGCAAAAGAGATCAAGTGCTTGAAACAAACCATAAGATTACACAAGGTTGCAAGACATGAAAATAAAGTACTTGTAAGGATTTAAACCATTAAGCAAATGTACTTGAAAATTAAATGACTTGCAAGAAAATAAAAGACTTGGAAAGTTAAATTGCAAGAAAGGAAATGTGCTTGAAAGTAAAATGCCCAAAATAAAGATAATTAGCAAATGTAAACAAGATGAGCAAATTAAACCATTATGCCTCTATGGGCCTAAACTAGCACATGATTAGTTTTTAGACTAGATTTACTTTAGATTATTAAGCATGTGAAAGAAAGCAAAGCATGCACTAATCTAGCCTTACGATTTTGGGGGTTGGAAAGGCCAAGCACACTCCAAGGTGTAGGCAAACAATTAAAAAATTAAAGATGCTTGAAAATAAACTAAACTAACAACCTCAAGCAAATGCACAAGATGGAGGACAAAGCCTTCCGGTTTTGTGCACAAGTGGGTGCAAGAACTTGTAAAGAAAAACTTGAAATAAAACCTAGCCTCTCAACCTTGTCCTAATGACAAGTGGGGCAAACAAATCAAAGTAAATTGCTGAAAATAAACTCTACTTCCTAGCCTTACGGTTTTGGGGGTTGGCTGGGCCAAACACTCACCAAGTTGTAGGCAAATAAATTACAGAAAATTGCAGAAAATTAAAAGAAGAGAAATGCAAGCTCTTTTGGGACTCCCTTGGGCTTGCTTACAATGATTAGAATAGAGGAGAAGAAGGGGTATTATGTTATCCAACTATTGGAGGTTGCACTTGAGCTTTGTATGCCCCCAATTGGCCTCTTGGACACCTCCTAAGTCACTAACCTGCAAAAAACCAGCAAGCAAAAGCTTGATGGAAATGCTGCAAAAGTGACAACAATGTTAAATTTGTTTTTTTTCACATAAATTTTCTACAGAAAATTACAACAATGTTTCCTAGGTGGACCCTGTCTAAGTCATGTGGAGAAGATGAAGTGGATGGGGGTAAGACTTTTGGGCATGGGGTTCATAACATACAAGGGTTCACATTGTCTCTTTTATGGGTGCCTTTGTAGAGGGTGTGTTGCACCTTCGTTTTCAATGCATCTTTTTTCCAAGCCCATTTATATGCCATTAATTAATTAAGGTTCAGAACGATTGGGTACTCCCAATGGGTAACATAAAGCTTGGGGGGCAGTACCACAATGTCACTTGAGGCGAGAGGTACACAAAGTGCCATAGGGGTAAAGCAAAGGGTGTAACACACTTGTGTATATCCCTCGACAAGTGGGACATATTATATAATATGAATTTGTTTCTTGCATGTCTTTGATTTTTTTGGAGAAACGTTTCATTGTTCTCAAGACCTCTTTAGGAGAGCATTTGGAAGGTTATAGTTTTGGATTTTATCTTTTACCAGCTACATTCCCTTTGGTCCTTCAACCCCTTCTTCCCATGAAAAGAGGTACAATCCATTCTTGGGTCAGTACACCCGAAAATCCCAAAAGATAAGGAGACGAAAGGGGTGAAGTGTGAAAAGTGATAAGTATGATCGGGAATGATATGATGGCTCATCAAGGGGACTTCCCAGTAGCAAACCCTTTCCCAAGGGTGACCACTTACTAGGGCACAATGTCAACCACCAAGGTGAAACATGGCAAAGAGAATAATTTCCAAGCATACGTTCTATAGTCAAAAGCAGCTTTAAATGCAACATACTCAAATGCCTCAAGTATTAAAGTGACACTTACCACAATACCTTACTTGTACCTCATAGAGCAAGACCCATCGTCTTCCAAAAGCAAGCTGATGTGGTGAATGCCATCGTGACGAATCTAGGATGTGTGGTGGTGAAGTGGGTCTTTGTATGTCCATGTGGAAGTTTTCAATAATTTGTTTATTGGTACTCCATGTCTGCAACCTAAGGGCCTCGAGACATCATCCTCTTATTTATCCATAGAGATTGGGGAAAACAAGTTGTATATATTGAAATTGAGATAGGTGGAAACTAGGATTGAGGAGATTAGTTATGTCTCTCAAAGCATAAAAAGGAAAAGAGAATAAGAGATCAATATCATATGATAAGAGAGCAAAAGAGTTGGAAGAAGGTAGAGTGCATTCAAGGAGAAGAATAGTAGGTTTCTAAAGAGACCAACAAGACACTAATAGGTCATATAGGTCGTACCATTGTTGTAGCCATATTTTCTTTATGCATGGGCCATACACTTATATATATGATTTTATACTGTCAAATATGTCCCTAGACCTTCAGATATAGTTGTGCACTGTCTTACACAATTGCTTAAGTATGTTTCAATGTTGAGGAGACTAAGAGCGGTTTACTATCCAGAAAAGGCAAAGATAGAGTAGGTCATATCGTACCATTGTAGTTGTACCCTCCTTTACATAGGTCGTACACTTGTGTTTGAGGTGATTTTGTTGATCATACAATTGTTGGTTCAAGCAGGTTGTAGAGGTCACCTTGTAAGCTTCGATCAAAGGATTGAAAAGTTGAATAGAAGGAGTAATCCATGTGTATGCATTTTATTTCTTCCATTGTCCATTTTTCAGTTGTTGTGTGATTGATGAATTGTTCATAAATTTGATTTTATGCTATTAAATAAATTGTGTTTTGAGTTATTTAATGAAAGAACATTAGGACAACAATCACCTAGGGTATAAAATTTTATAGTGAGCAGGATGAATGATATGAATTTCTAAAGGCTTCATTCAAGGAAAGCAAAAAGGAAGTAACATTCAAAATATACTTGGATATTTGTACAAGGTAATATATTTTTTGAAGAAGTGAAAGAGTAAGGTTGTGGAGAAGCATATGTTGGATATGTACAAGTTACCTATCGTTGTTGGAACTGGTACTGCAGTGAAACATTTATTCACTTCGAACACTCATTGGGAGGCTAAGCATAAACTGATGTCGCAATCAAATGGGTGACATTTAAGGGCACGCCAAGAGGCATTGCATTGAAGTGGTATCAAATATCTAAGGAACAATAAGTGTTCAAAATTTGGGAGGATGTGATCGAACAATTCTAGGATGCCTACAAGTATATCAACACCAAGACTTCAATGTTTTCAAAGCTTCGGGGAACTCGACAAAGGCAAGGAGGGACAATACAAAAATTTGATGCCCGACTAATGGAGCTCTTCAATATGTAATTGTTCCGGAAGCAATTCACATGGATTGGTTCATTTTTCGGGCTTTGTCCCAGTCTCTAATCATTGGTACAAGAAAACCAACCACAAACTTATTAGTTATCACTTCATATGGCCATCGAACTGGAGGATGAGATAGAGTCAACCACACAGGGTAAGGAACATAAAAAAGGAGGATTGGGTTTATAAAAAGGCCAATGAAAACGATCGACATGAATCAACACAATGCAACGAAGGTGAGCACTTTGATGGTGGCCATAAAGACTGGTGAAAGGATTAGAAACCAAAAAAGTTGAACATGTTCAACTTATGTTTCACTTGCAATACTAACAAACATTGCTGGAATAATTATAAGTTCAGCTCGAAGAATTAAGGCTGATTTTTGGAGGGCAAATGTGACAAAGGTAATAGAGACATGTTCAAGACAAGAGACCGATATGAAGAGCCACAACACGACCAAAATGTGTTCCAAGCCCAAATTAAAGAGGGTGGCACAAAAATAAGAACAATGGCAGGTGGAAATAAATCTTACAAATATTTCACTTGTTGAATTTGGGGGCACGCAAACAATAATTACATATTTAGTGTCCTAGGGCACATCTATTGTTTACTTTGTGGTCCCAACACCCACGATGCAAGATTTCTTCTGATTCCAAAATCCACTGTTGAAGACTTGTGAAATGGTACAAGTGATCAAGAAGGAGGAACATAGGGAGGCCTTCATTACAACTTGATCCAAGCCCAGACACTATGGACAACTATAGTATGAGGAGGAAGGAATACACAAGGATGATCATGATTATATTGAACAAAAAAAAACATTGGAAAGAGAATTGAATCATGCTAGGGACAAAAGCTAATGATTAGGTCAATCACACTGATTGTGTGTTGTGACAGGAAAAACAAAAGCACCAGAAAGGAAATTGTAGGAGCTCACTAATCAATTACATACACTTTCCCGAGATAAGAAGTGTTTAACGAATATTTACAAATTTCTTGGTTGCCTACTCCATGCTGGTGAAGATGACAATTCTAACTTTGATCACATAAAGGTCCTAAAGGCAAGCACTTTCTTCCATAAGGATTTATAGGTACCTGTAGCTATCCCATACAAGGGGATATTAGATGTCATAGTTGATCATGGGGAAAAGATCAATATTATCTCCTCCATCTATTGGGCTGACATACTCGAACCATCACCTTTTTTGCATGGCGTGGTTATCATTCGGGTAGGGAACCATACAACATGCAAACTTCTTGGATGATTGGTCACAAGTCAAGATTGACTATGGAATCAAGACCTATGCCAACTTTGAAGTCTTGTGATTTCCAAGAGATGCACACATGGTAGTGTTGTGTGACCCTATATATACTCCATAAGGGGCATAGTCTACCCCAACAAGCTAGCCTTGATGTTCAGGACAGGCTGGAAAATGGTCATAATCCCACCTGATAAAATAAAATGAGTGGTGGAAGTTGACACTGACACCGTGGATAGTGATGAACCATAGAGACCAATGCCCAATATGAGCCACCTCTACATGGTAACCAGAAGATAAATAGACCTTGAACCTAATGACAAAGGATTTTGCATATGGATGTATCCTCGAGCAGAGACTTTGGTCAGGACTAAAAGAATGGATCATGAGAACCAAAAGGTCTACCCTAGGTACGTAAAGAACCTTTTTTAGATTAAAGCTTTGAAAACCATCCCAATAACATAGTTTGTGGAAGGTCAAGACTTGGCCAAACACATCAAAGGTTTGAGAAGTGGATGAAGTTATTTTCTGATGAAGAAAGGGTGAAGGAATTTTAGATGATGCTTGAGACAATATCATATCAATGGTGGATAGTTCATTTCATATTGAAGTCATAAAACACTTTGGACAAACTTAGTGTTTTGTTCACATGTCTCTTAGCAAAACGAATTGTGAAAAGTAGCATCGTACTATGGAGAGGTTATACTCTGATATATGCAAAGGATGGTGCAGATTAAACAAGACCAATTATAACATGTGGGAAACCTTAAGGAAATAGAGGGACATACCTTATCCACCTTCATTGATGGATTTGAATATAAATGGTATTGTCGTAAGGTAAAAACATCGAAACACAAAAGAGTGGAATATGTTGTGGAAAACTTAAAATAGAGCTTGTAGATGATAATGCCACTTTGGTAGAATTATTGTGAAAAATGTGCCATGTTACAATGAAATCTAGTACCCACAAAATGTAAAGTCCCAAGCACAAAGGCTATCTTTACGTAACTCATGAAGGCTACCCATTGTCATCTCAACAACTCTTCCCCAAACTTTAGGTTGGATCTTCTACAACACAAGGGGGGCTTCCCTAAGACATGATTGTTAAGGCTACGAAGTGGAGACTCAAGGTGGACTTTGAAGAGTAAGCCTTAACAAAACAAAGGTTGTATTATATGGAAGGAAATGGAATTGGGAAAGTGGATATAGGAAAGAAAAGAAAGGAAGAAGAGGGGATTAAGGAAATGGGATGATATGGGACCATTTCCTATCAACCCATTGGGCTAATGGAGTCATGAAATATTGCATGAAATAATATATCTAGTTTTTTACAATCAACTACTTTGGTTAGGCTACATGGTATAAAAGGCTAGCTTACCACATCCAACCATCTAATGGATGAAAGAACTAGTTGATATATTCATCATTTAGGTGTGTACTTAAGGTAAAAGGAATTAATTTGATGTAGTTTACCCTTAAGTGTTTGTTGGAAATGTGTTATATAAACTAATCTTGGAGGGATAGGGGTGCCACTCATCAATCCTAATATTGTGTTGTTTTATGGTTGAGATGTACTTCCAATCTGCAACTTTATTTGGTAGAAGATGGAAAACAATTGCAGAAATAAAACATAAAAAATAAAAAGGGATAACTTCCTCACATTGCTTACTCCTAAATGAATAGTGGTTTCATTATTAGGCCTTCAAAATTAGAATGATAGCAAGAAATATATATGAAACATTAACAACAATTGGAGATCATGTACATAACCATACAACAATGTAGATCAATACCTCACTTCTTCATTAGTCTTTAAGAATTTGATATACATGGGAGTTTCGCATCAATCATCTCCAAGCTCTACAATCTTTTATCACTTCTCTCTTTTTGCATATTCTCAAATTACCAAAATCCCTTACAAATCCATCTACACATTGAGAGAAAGCTCTTCTTGTAGAGGGAGCTTAATCTCTCTTACAATAAAATACATGTTGATGTTTTGGTAGCTCCGGGAGGATCTTTCCCTTCTAGATGACCTTTCTTAGATGCAAAGAAGATTCCAGAAGAAAGAGATCCATTAAATAGGTATTGAAATACCCTAGAAGAGAACTCGGCCCAGAAGAATAAAGTAATAATGAAAAGACACATGTCCAGAGAAGAAGTCGACCTAGTCTAGTGGCCAGGAAGACTATAAATAAAGGACATCTTGGATCATTTGTACACACACACACTCTCTCACAACTACACAAAAGCAAGGCACAATTTTAGAGGAGGTGACGAAGTAGTTGCAACTGCACAATTTATTATTGCTCAGTCTTTTGGTATTTCTCTCTTGTGCGCTACTCCTTGAGGAGGTGTGCTATCTTTGTATGGTGTTGTTGCTGCAACTGAGGTGGTATTTCTAGTTAAGCTAGCACTTGTTCTAGGGTTTATCTGATTGGACTTGGTTTATGAATGAAATCTATCTAAGAAAGGTTGTTGGGTTTTCTCCCATTTGGGGTTTTCTTAGGATAAATCTCTTGTGTTCTTTTATGTCTCTTGTTTATGTTGCTACTGCTCAGTACATGATATATATGTTAATGGTAATGAA
>CBVK0103878354.1:0-10174 GCA_900067695.1 Picea abies | reverse complement strand
CTAGCACTTGTGCTATGGTTTATCTGATTGGACTTGCTTTGTGAACAAAATCTATCTAAGTAAGGTTGTTGGGTTTTTCCCCCATTTGGGGTTTTCCGAGGATAAATCTCGTGTTCTTTTATGTCTCTTGCTTATGTTGCTACTGCTCAGTACATGATATATATGTTAATGGTAATGAAGTAAAAGAACGCTACTAATACTAATGCTCTATAAATAAGGAAAATCTAACAATACATTAATCTCCTAACTAACCCCATTACAAGTGAAATAAATAATAAAATAATGGAGTAGTTAGATATATCCCCATCATGGTTGACCATATCAAGTAGATCTTGTGGACTCTATCCTCTCCAAGCGAGCTCGCCCCATCCAAAAATATGAAGTAATGTGCAAGGTAGCTCCAAGAGAGAAGGTCCGTCACTAAAGATAGGCGTTTGACCATGTCAAGTGGATAAAATGTCCACTTCCAAGTTTTCCTTCCAAGTTGTATGCATGCAAAATACAATACAATATTCTTGACATAGAAGAATGTGCTCAATGCTCCACCTAGAATAACTCATCCAATGTGCCCTGGAAGATGCACGAGTGAAGAAAACAATAAAATATAGAGCACTCCTCAACCACCTCCTCCAAATAGTAAATGTGATCCATAAGATGCATGAACAATTGTGCAAGGTGCCAAATGGATGGATCACTCCACATTTAAGGTTAAGAAAACCTCCCAAAATAGCAAGTGTCTTAATGAGCTCTTTCTCCAATGTGTAATCACCTCCTAAAATAAATAAATAAATATGCTCCAAGGTGGTTACAACCCCTCAAAACTTGTGCAAGTAAGGAGTCAACAATAAAATAATCATCCAATGCTCAACTAATTCCCCATGAGTGCACCCCAGAGAAGTGTGCCAACCTCCTCATACATGTGAACACGAAGAGGGTACTAACACCATTGAATACACACATGATGTTAGTACACATGATATTTGATGGAGTTAACACCTTTCTTATGCCTCATTTGCCTATGGTGTTGACATGGTGTGGTGATACACTTTTCCTTGGTGGGATTGTCCTAGATGATTTAAAATTGTAATATTAATCATCACCTAGGGGGGAATCTGTGTATTCAATGATGTTAGTACCCTTTTATTAAAATATTAAAAAAACACGTTTTTATGAAAAAAATTCATTTATATCAAATTATTCTATGCCCATACCATGCAAAATAAAAATATATGTCCAAAATATCATGTCTACAATATCTCGTATATAATATGAATAAAAAAAGATCCAAAATGGAACTAAAGTCTAGAAGCATATGCAAATTGTAACTAATAACTAAGAAGTATAACTATCTTGTCTGCCTTGGGTTACCTCAACCTCAAGGTTATCAAAGTCCTCAGGGAGAAATAGAGGAGTTTCCCCGTGCACCAACCAATCATATGCAAGGTCCACATTGTCTAGATCAACTGTTGCATGATCTATGCATATCATTCATCATAAATTGTAATTGTTTAGACTCTACTATCTACCACCAATTTAATTCAAAACATCGAATTCAAAAGCTTAGATAAATTGAAACAAGCCTCAAATTTCTCACTTAGAATCTGCTTGTTACTGAGAAAAAGATAATAATGGACAAATACCAAGTCATTTGAGCATTTTTGTGCTAATTGGGTGTGCTCTTTGGAATGAGCATCACTACCAGAGTTTTTGCACCAAACACTTGGAAAGAAGCAAGGGTATAAGAGTCAACTTTCAAGGCCAAAGATCATAAAAATATAACGAATTGTTATAAAAAAACCCCAGAAATTTAGCAAATTGAATCATTAATCAATGGTACCTAGAAATAGATTCTTCCTATCTCAAATAGCACCCACTTATGCAAACAATTTTGTTGGTGCTTTGTAATGTTGCAACTACTCGATGATGTGACTTTGGATTGCCTCCTCACAAAAGAACCTCTGAAAGCACATCCCAATGCATGTCACAATCCCTCTCCCAACCTCCACATCCTCGTTAAATCTAGTCTTATCATAAAAGTATGTTAGGTTTAGAAAGAACCTAGTAGCATGTAAGGGGGAATGCAATTGCTTTTCCCATCTCTCATCAATAAGCATGTGTGGCCCTAATGGTTAAGAACATGTGTTTCCTCCTTGGAGGTTGCAAGTTTGAATCAAAAGCGGGGTAGGGTATGTACACCTCCATAGACTAAACAATGAAAAACCTAAGCATAGGGGGTTTCTTCAAGGGGGTGTCATACATCAATTTAGTGTTTGGCTTGGTTGTGACCTTAAAATTAGATTATTATTATTATTTTAATAATTTGCCAAAGAGACATGCATTTGGCCTCATCATCCACATATATGTGTTGTATGGCCTACTAGCAAGATCCATTAACTCGTATATGTGACCCATAATGGTTTTCACTATCGACCATCCTGGAAGTACAAAACATTCAAAATTAAAAGTAAAATCAAATATATAGAGACTAAGTATTTCGAAATAAACAAATTGATATTAATGAAGATTGAAAAATTTAAAGTACAAAACATCTGCAATTGAAAATAAAATCAAATATATAGAGACTAAGTATTTTGAAATAAACAAAATGATATGAATGAAGATTGAACAATTTAAAGTGCGGATACCTAAGCACTTTGAATTGAGGCTCTCTAATATAATTAATCTCCTCATCATCCTTATATAAATTATCATTGAACACAAAGGGCATTGATCTCCATGCCTTCCATGATTCTAGGATATTTCAATGCTATCCACTCGGGTCCAATAAACGTCCTTCTAAGATTAATCCTCCGAGAAAGCACATATTGCAAGGAGATAAATTTTGTTGCAAACCTAATGCTTGTAGAACAAGCAAGCTTCCTTCCTTTTGTGTATGTCCCTGTGATGGCATGTATATTGTTGTGATTATAAAAGTATTTGGTTATGGGTTTTCTTTGTCCATAAACTCCTTTATCCAATCCATTTTACCAATGTTCTCTAGCATCAAATGTATGTAGTGTGCAACACAAGATGTCTAAAATTTGACGGGGTGCATGTACATAATATTTTTAACAACAACCATATAACTAGTTGCGTTATCAGTAACAATCTATACAACATGTTCTTCACCCACCTCCTAAACAACTTCATCCATGAGATCACAAAGCATTTGAGCATTCTTAATTATGTCCAAGGTATCAACAAATTTAAGGAACATTGTTCCCTTTGGACAAGATACAATGAAATTTATTAGGGTCATGTTCCTAGTATCCATCCAATCATCACTCAAGATGGTGCAACTTATATTTACCTATGAGTTATGAGAATCTGCAAGCACAAGGTTCACATCTTCAATAATGTCAGCTAGCAAATCAACCTTAAGGCTCTCATATGTAAGGGATTTGAACCTTGGACCTACAATATCAACGACATCAATCATATGCTACTAGTGAGGGATCCTACCAAAGTTGAAGGGAATGTCCAAGTAATACCAAAAATTGGAAAAGGAATTCCTTGCTTGGGCATGTACATTCTTTTTCCAATCCATGCTCCCCAATCTAGGTTGGGAACCGGGTTACATGTAGAGAGCAAAAAAAGAGTTCATATTCCCATCCCACAATTGACGTTTGTAGGAATAGGGTATAGTATTTAGCTTTGGTTTTGACTATGAGCCCGTGGATTCTACCAATGGGCGCAACAAGGGGGTACTAGAAGAAGTTTGTGTTGTTGCAATCATTGTCATTTCTTTGTTTATTCATGTGTTCTCGACTTTAACCTCATTATGGGGTTCAAGTACCAAGTTTGCTTGATGCTTAACATCTTAGAGGACAACATGGCAGTGATTAATGTCATGCCCGAGAATTTGAGCAAGGTGGTATTTGAATATGTTTATGCCACCACTATAATCAAAATATCAAAATTTACATTTCAACTTCAATTTTCCAGGAATATCTTCATAATAATTCCATGCAAAGTCTCCTTTGCATTTTCAAGGTTTTGGTTTTGTTTTTCATTATTGTTGGGGTTCATGGTAGTCTAGAAAGTGTAATTAATTGGGTTTTCTATTGTTTGGAATTTTTGAAGAGAGTTTTGCTCTAGTTTAGGGCTGTTATGGACACTAACAACCTTCTAAGAAAACATTTAAAACAAAAAAAACCTAAATAAACACCCTAAAAGTAGTCAAAATAACCCTAGAAACAAAGATACTAACCTTTAAAACCATAATAATAGATAAGAAAAGGGGAAATCTGCTTGGAGGGGTACCTTTTGGACTAAAAAACAAACTGTAATAGTAGAAGATTAAAATCCCTGGTTCACTTTTGCACCATGAAAGAAGAAATCCCCACAAATTTCCGATGTTCTAATGCCTTGGTTGCTTCAATGTGTTGGCCTTGAGTCTTCTTGCCCCCTTGTGGTTACCTTCATTGAAGGAGAGAGAAAACCAACAAGAAAATGTTGGAAAAAATGAGCAACTTAGGGGTTTCTGGGAATTTATAGACAACCTAGCGAGTAAAATTTAGGTTGACCAAGTTTGACTTGTGGTCAACTAAGGTGGACTAGGGATTACTCAAAAGTCTAAGTTTGACTTGTGAATAATTGCAGTTCAAACTTGATTGACTAGAGGTAAAATTGATCAACATGAGTTTGTCTCATTGGAAAGTCATATTGACTCGTTTAATGGATGAGCTAAGTCAAACTTGTAAGTCTAATAACAACAATGTGCATGAATAGCCTACCCATTGTAGATTTTATTAAAGAGAGAATTACATTTCATATGGACTAAGGAATGCCAACAACACATTGAAACATTAAATGATAAGATAGTGAATACATTGATCTTGAGGTTTCCCAGTTGGACAAAGCCATTTCATGCACACATTGATGCCTCAAGGATCTCCATTGGTGTTGTCATCATATGACACAATGATAAGGGAATGGATCATCCAATCTATTTTGCAAATTGAAATCTATCACTAGTGGAATGCTACTACAATACAACCAATAGGGAAGCTTTAGGTATGGTTTATGCTTTGCAAAAGTGTGGGCATTAATTGTTGGCAACTAAGTTTAATTATGCCATAAGGTGTTTTCTCTTAGTGAAGCATATGGCTTGATGTGACCTATGGAAGCTTCTCACCCATCCAGATCCATTTGGCTATTAGCTTTTGGGTTACTCCAAAATTGTTTACACCATGATTAGGGGTGCTTCATGAGATTTGAGGTACATGGTGTATGTTCAGACTTTGGATGGTTCATGATGAATTTGCACATTGGAGATAGCTTACTCTGTAGTTGCTTGACATGAGTTGGGTGCTTGCTTGAAATTCTTCCCTAGGGCATTGGAGTTCTCTTAATAGCTTGGGGGATGTCCTTCATGGTGGCCACATGGAGAGGTTCACTTGCTTGGAGAACACTCTACATAAGAGGAGGAGCATTGTACATCTTAGAGGAGGGCTTCGGGCCCTAGGCAACATGGGGTAACATGGATTCTTGTATGGAGACTTGGAGTTGGCTTAGGGACACCTAGGTTGCGACAATGTTCATGCAAGGAGAGTGAAACCAATGCATTATATGGCTTAGGAGGAGCAATGAAGTCCATGTAGGCTTGTGGTGGAGGAGTGTGCACACACCTTGTGTAGCTACATCATCTTAGAGCCCTTATTGTGTACAACATCACCTTAGAGCTCGACATGTGTACCTTTGGAATGGAGTGCTTCATTTGTGTGGGACTATACGAGTTTATTGTAGGTTGCATGTAAGGGAAAAGACCCACTTTGTATTGTTGGCCTCCCTTACCTCCCATATATAGAGGAAGGAGAGAAATCCCTCCACATCATTATTGTACTCATCATTCTTGATCATCTTGTGATATAGATGTGACTAAGAGGAGCACACTAGTCATCTTCTCGGTCCAATATCTTCATTTGTACTTGGTCTCTCTCTCTTGGAGTCCCCAGGGTTTCTTGATCTTCCTAAAACATCTTGAAGTTTAAGGTTAGGTTTTCATCCCTTAAAGAATTGAGATTATGATTTTGAGATGAAACCCTAGGATGTATTTGGTGAAGAAGAAGAGGAGGAGGAGGACACATATTGCCTCAAAGGACTTGTTTGAGTGATTCATGCATGTTTGAGCTCCTTGGTTGAGCTAGGGTTTTTCATGGTTTTCACTAGCTAGAGTTTTGGAGAGCTAGTGGATTGTATGAGCCTTCTAATAAGGATATGGTATGTACAACAACTTCATCTTATGCATGTTAATAAAGTTTTCAACTATTCAATACTTGTGTAAATTGTAGATTTGATTTTCAACCATCTATGTTCTTCATGGTTTGTAATTTACAACTATATATGTCTTGTTGATTTGACATAAATAAAGATAAATTATGTTAAGTGATTTAACATTGTAATTGAAGAAGATAAGGGTTGTTTTATTGTTGTAAATAAGAGTTTCTATATTTGGTTTATGCATGATCAGATTACCCTAGAGAGATGAAACTTATAAGACCACTCTCGTATCTTTTCTCCTTGGATTTCCCATAAGTTTTAGTTGTTAAGGATTGACATATTGTCCACTTCTGCTACTGTTTTGTTTTATATTTCATAACAGCCCTAAGGCTGAATTCACCAGGTTAAGATCCAAGAAACCTCTAGTCAAAGAGGTGAAATTTCTATTTTGCATTAGTTTCCATTTGTTCAAAAATTTCAGCATACAACCATCAAGCCATACTCCCTCGTCCATCTCCCAGTTGGTCAATCGAGCTCACTACAACTACCACCATAGCCGGTAATACATGTTGATTTGGACATTCTCCATCACCCAGCTTGCCGACCTAACTGCAACCATTGCCATTATTAATTACGGAGTACATGGGACTGTTCCTCTGCTATAGAGATTGGTCAATTGATATTCATATATGAATTTCTTTGTACCTTCTAAAGATCTAGAAAAAATGGCTCACAATAATCCCAATCTAAACTTATATGTTTTTTAGACAACCTATTGTTCACTTATTTGGAACTCTCCAACAACACATCCTTCAATGTGTAATAGAAATCATATGTGTTGGGTAGGTAGGGCATATCTTCTCGAAGAGGAAGCTCATGCAATTAGAGAGGTGGGAAGGTGAGTGTATGTAATGCTTGGTTCCCATCTACAAGTAGAATCATAGTTGCAAGTTGAACCAGAGCTTTGGTCAAAATAAATTTAGCCTCATGGGAAGTTAAATTGCTAAATTTTCCAAAGCAATTAGAGGTTAGTGTTACAAGCAGCTTGAGTGATATGTTTAATGTAAACATGGATAAATTTGTTCATACTTGATGATTTGGTTTCCAATTGTCCAAGTTCCTCAACATCGCTCACAATTGACAACTACTCATTTGATACATTCATAATCATAGGCTTGTGCTATGTGTTCACCATCTCCAAACATGTGGAAGTTGTGTTCTCCACGTTCTCAATCACAACAAGGGTCACATCCACTTCCTCCACACAATGTAACAATCATCATCTCCACCTCAAGACAAATAAGTTAGCTCGTATTTGATCACTAGTCATGACATCAAAGAAATTTAATAGGATTCCACATTCTTCATGTGCATACACTAGCTCTTGTGCAACTCCCACAACAACTCTTAGCTTCGTCGCCAACAAGGATGGAATTTGACTGACAAATTGCTCATTATGGGGCGATTTTCCCGTCAAACATGGTTTAAAATTTTTCTTGACCATCAACATTCTTCGTTAAATCTATGAAAACGAATAATGGAGTTGTTAAAAATGTCAAAATTTACGAGCTGTTTCATTTTGAAATTCCAATCCTGGTCACCAATGATTTGGTTGCTCTCTAATGTACTTAAATTTAGTACACAATTTGGTCGGAGGTTCACGAGACATGTGGTAGACATATTTGGCAAAATGTGTTTCTAGATTCTTTGTTGGCCTTTGCCAAATGTAGAGGTAGTTGCTCTATTTTATTTTAAGACCCACTAAGAAAAACACATGTAGGATAAATAAGAGGGTACGCTGTAATGGGGTGCACTTAAAACATTATCTTGCTTCACAACACATGCCTAGGAGAAGTGCCAATTTTATTAAAGGGTAATATTTTGTCCTATAACTATTTTTGAATGAGGTTTTAACAACAACTTGGGATTATCCAATGAGACATTTGATCCATTGTGATGAGGTTAGAAGGATAAACATGCCTAAATGTGAGACCTCATGGGTGTGTCTATGAATGTCTCGACCTTTGTTAACTTCTAAGTTACCTAACTAATGTTGACTTGAGGATTGTTTCCACCACCACCGCCTCCTTTTTCTTTCAATGTTGTTTATTGGAGTGGGTAACATAATCCTAATTTACCAAGTGAGGTAGGCAAGCCAAGCATTTAGTGAAAATCGATTGAAAGGCAACATGGCAGGAAAAATGTACAAAAATACGACGATGATAAGCTGAAATGATTTATTTTACTTACTTCTGCATAAGATTTATCACGGCCTACGAGCCCCCACCCAATTGACAACCTACATTGATTGGTCCTTTCTTGTCCATTCTTGAATACCAGGGAAAATTCCTAACAAACGTCTTTTTCGCGAGATGAAAAGGGCTTAAATTTGTCGTTGGACCAAACATTTATTTACTTTGGTTGTGCCTTCAACTTTAGGAGAGCTGGAGTATATAAATTCAATTCTATTGCGCACTGGTGCGTCAGAAGGTCAGAACCCATGCCCTGCAATGACCAATATACTGGGCTCGAAGTTGTCAAGCATACTAAGTTCTGAGTTTTGTTCAAGTGATGTGAGTTTTTGTGCCTTCGAACGTCGCTTACACTAGCCAGGGAAGCAGTAGGCGATGGATAGGAGGCTCAATGCTTTTTTGTGTTCTCGAGTGTTGTTGTTTTACATGTTACATTGACTTTGAGAAAATGTTTAGATGAACCAGAGCGGTTGAATCATATATCGTCAAAGAGAAGACCTCTCAAGCGCGGTAAGTACACGAAATCTTTTCATTAACCTCAGTGGGGTTTGGGGTCTTTGTTATGCAGTTATTCACACAGGCGTTAATTAGAAGGAAGGAATTGTACATCACGGCCGGAAAATAGGACCATGTTTGGGGCATTGGGTCTTTTGTTTTATGCGTTGGATCCAAACACTTCCCTCTCTCGGTGCTCTTGGCCTAGCCTGTTTTTGTTTTTGATAGTTGGAGTTGTTTTCCTCCTATCTATGTTATGTCCTCTTTCCACGTCAACCTCCACTTTACTCTAGATTTTGTGTGCAGAGCAACATCCCACTTGATTGAAGTTAGTGATCCCTTGGCCAATTGCTATTTCGCCCATAATGCTATCACACTCTGGTCAAAGTAAGAAAAATTAAGTGTAGGATTATGTTTGCCATACATCAAATCTGAAATGGATTTCTCCCTGTTTTGCTTGTGCACACATTTATGCTACAACAGCAAGCGCTTTTTCTTCCTTTGGCCGTTGTGATATTCCTTATCTTTGCTGCAGCTCAATGTTCTATCTTACTAGAGTATTGTGAGCTAATTCAATCTTTTGACCTATTCCATTCCAGCACATCCATGTCTACTCAGTGCCTAGCACATTCATAATCTTAGGCCCTCTAAGAATGTGTTCATAGTCTTCTCAACATGTTCTCCCAGAAACATATTCCAAAAAATCCTCTGTATGTTTGTCTTCTTGAGATACTCAAGCCTTGCTCAAAGTGAGTTTGTAGGTAACAGAGTCAATGTTTACCTTCAGATTTGCATTATTCACAAATTGATTGCAAACAAAACTTTTAAGATAGAAACTACATCTATAGCACAGTACGGAGAACATGCCCAAATTTTTTGTTAATACAGAGATTTGATTACTTGATATTTACTGTTACAGGTATCTCTTGTACACACAGGAATTTATGAGGGTGCCAAGGGCATGTAGGATAATTTTTGCCCAAGATTCTCTGTCATTTGCGAATAGATGGGGAGGAAGCGTGATTTCAATTCACTGTTCATTCCTTGGGAGGAAGTCTTTCTGTGCTACTAAACTCGATGCCTCTAATAAGAGGAATATTGCCAATGTCTCATTACTTTCAGTTATGACATCGGTTCTTCTCGTAGCGTGTGTGGAGGGGACCGACTATTTCAGAAATTAGGTTTGGCCAAAATTCATATACAGG
>CBVK0103878351.1:0-10383 GCA_900067695.1 Picea abies | reverse complement strand
AATTAATATTTCTAATTTAATCATCACTAAGCCCTAAAACAAAAATAAAAGCCCCACTCATACCCAAACTCAAAAACCAAGGGTAAAGATCAATCAAGGGGATAGGAAGGACAAATGTGTTTTCTTAGTGGCAAAACATGTCCATATGAATCTCAAGGTGACCAATAAACTTTATCATCACTGCATAAGGGGTACATCACACAATGTGGTCATGCCCATCTTCATAGTTTCTCCTAGGTCCTATGGACCATCTTGGGAGAGAGGAAGAGGATCACACATCAACACATCTTGGTATTACACCAAGATCTACCTGGTCAAAGACCATGTTGCCCTAGAACACATCCGGGGTCTTATCCACCAAGGTACAAGACCAAGGATCAACCCATGCTTTAGGCATGGCTTCCCTGGAACACATTCAGGGGCCCTAGACACTTCTAGGGACTTATATCAACCACCAAGGAACACATCCAAGGATCAATCCAAGTTCAGGGCAAGGATTCCCTGGAACACATCCAGGCGCCCTAGAATACATCTGGGTCTTTACTGCTTGGTCCTAGACCAAGAACCCCAATCATTTACTGGGGGCCCTCACAAGGGTATTTTGCCATGGCTCTAACTGCTTGGTCCCAGATCAAGAACCCCAGGAGTGTACTGGGGGCCCTAGTCCACAGCTAGGGTCTTATGCCATCCTCCAGGAGAATGGCTCTTATAGCTGCATTAAATTCAACACTCCCTCTCAGCAAGAGAGGCATTCTCAACAACACTGTTATGCGCCTTTTATCCTGCCTCTATATGCTGTTATTACAACACTGTTATGTGCCTTTTATGCTGCCTCTATACGCTGTTATTACAACACTGTTATGCACCTTTATATGCTGCCTCTACAACTGATATGCGCCTCTATGTGTTGTCTCTACATTCACCCTTACCTTGCATAACCATTGTGTTGAAGAGAGGGGTTGACCTCTGCTTATAAAGGAGTAAAGAGGAGAAGTAGATGGCTCGAATTAGGAACTTGTTTGCATACTTTAACATAACTCAGCTTCACACTTTAGTTCGAAAATAGAACTAGACTTGAGACTTCAGTGACAGCTCACCCTTGACTTGGCATGCATGCGTACTAACTTAGCATGCAATGCATGTCATGCATGCAACATGCAACTAGACATGCATGCAACATGCAACATGCGACAACTTGACAACAATGTCTTTGACTTATACATGCAACTTTCACTTCTACAACTCTTACAAGGCAATTCGAATTTCTCTTCATGGTGGATAATGTTACACGTAGAGGTTGTACGTTCCCCCTGGATTTTGTCAATATCTCACAAGACTGGTCGATTCTCCAAATCTCCCTGGCTAGCCTTAGGGTGGCCCATATGGCCCCTCATTGGAGAATGACTGTCGATGCTGCCAAATTTAACAAACATGACCTAGTTATATTGCATGTTTACTTAAAGGGTTGATTTATTGTTTGTGTTTTAACTTATTATATTGTTGAAGATTGTCATCTTTCACAAAAGTTTTTCATAGTCATATATTTTTCTCTTATTTGTGGTGTTTGGGGTACCCTCTTGGCCTATTGTAACTTGCTAAATATAACAAATTGTCTTGGATACTTCTCACACACAAATCTGGAAATTGCTTGATTGAACCACCTTATACTCACCTAGAAAACTTTGATTTAGTGGTGGTCTATTTGAGTAACTAATATATGAGGCCGTAGACTTGATCCCATCTTGTTATAGGATTCCTTGAGGTTACTAGGGAAGCTTCCCTTGTGTTGGATTTCATCCTTCACTAAAACGAGGAAAGTGATTACTAAGGTGATTGTGGTAATACTTCCATGTTACACTTCTCTTAACCCTTGTGAAAGGCTTTGGACAAATGTGCTAGATTTTGTGATGACATTTTGGCACCTTTGCTGAGGAGAATTAAATTATTCTCCTTGGAAATCCGAAGTCTATGCTTCAACCAAATTTTGGTGAGCTTACATCAAAGCCTTATTTAGATTGCTTACTTGGCGACTCCACATCAAGAGAACCCAAGTGTTAAAAACACTAATTCTAGATCTAATAAAAGATTTGCTAACCCTACCAAGGTCTATAAAAGGAGACCTCCTCATAACTCTTTGATAGAAAAGTCCTTGTTTGGCCAAAGACTTCATTTATCTCCAATGGCTTTGCAACCACGGGTTTCTAATGCCTTCAGACCTTTAGACATGTCCAAAATCTGGGGATACCCTCATGATATGCCTGCGAAGTTTGATAAATGGTTGCCTAGATTTCCCGGTAACAATGTCATGAAGCTTTTTGTTGCCTCTCTAGTGGAAAATGGAAGAAAATGGTACAATAACATTCTTGATAAGAACATTAAGACCTTGAAAGATTTTCATGATACCTTTACGAATAGGTTGGGAACTAAAAGAGATGGCAGGTTATTGTGGGCACAATTTAATGAGATTAAAAAGAAGGAAAGTGAGCCAATAAAGGAATTTGATACAAGATTTGACAATTTACTAAAGAAAATTCCTAATGACATTAGTCGAAAAGATGGTGCTATTCTTCTACAATATACAAATGCGTTTGAGGGGCAATTTGGATTCATGCTTAGGAACAAGTTCCCAAAGACTCTTATAGAAGCACAAGAATGGGCTACTAAGATTGAAGAAAACCTTTTGGCTTCTAAGGTAGAACCTTTTCATGCTTCTCATGCCAAAGCTGAAACAAAGCCTAAAATTATGAACAATGCTGAGCCACCCAAGACCCCGTGATGCTCTTAGCCCAAAAGTTTGATCAAGTTATGACTGGGATTTTGCAAACCCAAGCTCTCATTATGAACAAAGTGACTAATCTAGAAAGGGAGAGGGCTCAACAACAAAGTTTCCCTCTTAGACCTCAATAAAACAATAATCGACAACAAAGAAGAAACTAGGGATGGAACCCTACGCCCCTTATTGAGCAAAAGGTTCCTAATACCCTTGCACCTGCTGATATGATTAATCAAGAAGCTATCCCTTGTTGCTTAACTTGTAGTGATTCACATTTGGAATATGAATGTCCTAGACTTCATGATAATGATAATAATGAGGATCATGATAATTGTGAACGCATGGAATTTATTGAAGAGTTGGATCCCATTTATGCCATGTCATCCCAAGAAGTCTATACTATTACTGTAGAACAACTTGAACAAAGCAAACAAGAGGCTGCTAGGATGGATAGATTAGAAATTTTGAATGAAATGGATGAGGACTCTAGGGAAAAGCTTAGAAATAAAGAGTACTTACAATATTCTAGAAAAAAGAAGGCACCTGAGGCATCTCAACCTAGTGATCCCAAACCTCCTCAGAGATGGACAAGATGCCCTTAACCATTGGATACTAATGTTTCTCCTCCACCGACTTTGCACAAGAATGATGATATAGATTTAAATATTGATATGACTAGTGTCTTGGCAAAGATTAACATACCTATCCCTCTTACTCAAATAATGAAGATTCCTTCTCTAAGGGATAAGGTCAAGAAATTCCTAAGTATCCAAGATGAATATGATGATCCTCCTGTAGTATTACACACTATGCATTATGATCGTAGAAATGGAGGACATGCACATTTTTTCATCTCTTTGGTAATAAATAACGTCTTGCTTCATAATTGTGTGCTTGATTATGGGGTTTCTGCCAATGTGATGGCTTTAAAGGTCATGGATCAATTGGGTTTGAAAATTACAAGGCCTTATAGAAATGTGTGTGGATTTTGATTCAAAGTTTGTGGATTTATTAAGGATTTGAAGGTTAGACTTGCTCCTTGTTTAGACATATCTCTCTTGATGGATGTTGTAGTTATATACGTACCTGATGCTTGGGGAATGTTATTATCTATAAAGTGGGCCACAACCTTAGGGGGAAGCCTTCAGATGGATTTGTCCCATGCTACTATGCCAACTCCTGATGGAACCTTCTTTACCCTTTATAGGCAACCTGCTATGAAATATCAAGTTGAAGATCCCCAAGATCCCATCCATGAATCAATGAGTATTGGTGATGAAGTTGGTAATTTTTGTGTTTCTACAAACATGAGAGTGCCAATTAAAGAAGACATTGAAGAAGTTACTAGTACCTCATCAACCTTAGTAAACCATGACTATTTACAAGGCCTTCCCATTTTTCCTTTTGCATTTGTTGATATCGATGATACAAATTTTCCAAAAGGGAGGAATTATGGAAAACAACTTATGAAGTATGAGCATAAAGATCCAGGGTTTGTTATGGTTTTGGATCAAGGTAATGAAGAAACCTTGCATTTGTGTAAAGATGATCGAAAGAGTGTTGCCTTGATTAAGTCTACTCGCCCCATGTTAGATTAAGAAATGAAAAATCAAGATGGTAAAGGAATGTGTAACATCCCCACTATAATCGCCAGTTTAATTAATGCTTAATGTGGATGTAATGAATGGCTAAGGCCAAGCAATGTAATATGCAGAATGTATTTATGAATTTTTAATAAACAAAATGTGATGTCGGTTACTGGGGGACATGGACAGAGATGGGGGCTGATTAATCCACAAGAGAGGAGGGGTCTAGAAAGGGGGTTTTATTCATGAGTTTAATTCCTAATATCTTTTTCTCGTTTTAATGCTTTGAGTGAACCTTCTGATTTCCCTTAAGTGTGGAAGAACCCAATCATTGAATATCTGTAAGAGGGTGGGCGTAATCAGTCACATCCCATAATTATAGAGGATTGATGTAAAGTACAATTAGCTTGGGGGAGAGTGTAAATCAAGAAAACAACAAAGAGGAGGAAATTCGTATGGGTAGGGACAATAGTTTAGGGAGTCACATTTTTGCATGAACAACAAGCAGAGGACAGGCAAGAAGTGCACTGGAGCTAGAACAACAATGGAGGGAAAATTCTAAAGTGTTTTGGAGCTGTGAGATTGAAGAAGCAAGTTGTCAGGCTTGCAGAGGAACCAGGTTATCAGGCCTGAAGAGTGAACTCATGTGTGAGTTGCACTAGAGCAAAAAGATTGCTGCTGTTGTTTTCCTGGTAGTTTTCGTGGCAGTGAGTTCCCTTAAGTTCCCAGTAGTTAGATTCTTGGTTAGCTGCACCAGAGAGACCCTGATAAACGAATGTGGCACCCGATGGATTGAGAGCAGTGAAGGGGTACATTCCTTGGGTTGGGTAGGTTAAGAGGAAGAGAGCTGGAGGAAATCTGGGATAACTATAGGAGAATGCTAATGGGTTGTCGGATATTGAGTTGTGAGTGGACGTGAGAGGCACCCTTTTTCTTATGGATTCCTAGCCCTAGCTTGAGGGTGACTTGTTGTTGAGATTTGGAGCAACAAGTCTATGGTTGGGTGGAACATCCTTCCCAAGCAGTTGGTTGCACAACTATTTTAAAAAGATAAATGTTTATTTTTTTTCCTGATTTAATGTATGAGTTTAATTGTTGTGTGTTTTATTATGTGCATGTGAATGAATTATATGTTATTGTGGTGAAATTTATTAGTTGTATTTACATGCTTGACTAGTATGGACAAATTGCATGATCTTGAATGTCATGTTGTTTGTAATTCTATATTCAAATGTATTTGTTAATTGATTTTAGTAGTAATGGTAACGGATTTCATCATGGTGCTCAAATCGTCGCATGTGCTAGGAACAGTTGTCGCACGTAGTACAAAGGTTGTTGCGTGCATTGTGAATAGTTGTCGCATGTAGTACAAAGGTTGTTGCGCACACGATTTTGTCTCAATAAGGACGCAACATGCATGTCGGTCGACATGATGTAGCTACATTTAAATAATGGTATCCGGAATGGTTAAATCTGTGTATAATTCATAGTTGATAGGTTACATAAAGTTAATTAGCAGAAAATTTTCAAATTTATGTGTATTTTCCACAAGTAATGTTCCTCGGTTAAGTTGGGGGAGATTACGAGATGGGGCATAAAAAAATCCCTACTAGTTCTCAAAAGCCCTCACAACTAAAAGATTATGGATACTCTTGCAAAATGACATGATATGGGGAAGGGTCATGGTCTCAAAATACATCTCAAGTTCATCCATTATCGATTGGATTAGATCACCCTTGAAGATGGGGAAAAAATATGCAATGTGTTGGAAAGCCATGGTAGAAGCCTTGACACTAATTGGAAACTCTCTAGTATGGAGTGTTAGGAAAGGTAGCAACCTCGGGATAGGTGAGGTACATTGGTTCAATTCAGAGGTAGGCTACAAGCTGCCCAAAGATATAGTAGAGGATCTTCACGACAATGGCATCTTCTTCTTAAAGGATGCAGCTATCGGGGATGTTGATAGTCTTGGTAGAAACATATGGAAGTTGGCAGCTTCTTTGGATCTAGAAGGCCATAAATATTTTCTCTAGGAGGAGTACACAAACCTTTTACATAAAAACTTCATCTCCCGCGAGGAGGATGAGGAGAACACCCTTTTTTGGATAGGTGATGAGAAAATAGGAATATATTCGGCTAAGAAGGGTTACCAAGTGATTTTCAAAGATGAGTATAGGGGAGAAAGGAAATGGTGTTGACGCTTCATATGGGCCACAAAGACCCCCAACAATTAAAAAATCTTACTCTGGTTAGCCTTGGAAAACAAATTTCTAACCATGGACAATGGACTAAAAAGGGGTTGGATTGGTCCTAACCGCTTCTCTCTCTATAAATCAAGTGCAGAATATGTCTAGCACCACTTTATCCAGTTCCCCTATGCTACTCAAACATGGAATAGAATAAAAAATATCTGAAACTCAAAATCGAAGGGCCAATCGAAGAACTATAAAGTTGGATTAAGCTCTAGAGAGATGATGAAGAATCCCAAGCTCATCTCCCCGTATCCTTTTTCTATATTTGTTTCATATGGTGGTATAGGAACATTGTTGTATTCAATGATACTTTCATCCCTTGTGAAGTAGTGGCAGGTCTCGCAGTTAAACTTGCAGGAGAATATAAATCAAACACCAAATTAAAAAAGCTCAGAGTGCCCATAATGCCTCAGCTAGTCAAAGGAGTCCCCTAGGGATTCTTTGATGGAGCTATCCAAGGTCACCCACCTCGCTGGGGGGCAGGGGCCATCTTATATATCTTCGGCTCCCATTTCTTCATGATTTGGTATGCACATGGTCATGGATCCAATAAAAAAATAGAGTTGTTTGCATTAATGATTCTTCTCTTTCATGCTGACACGCTCAATTTAAGAAAGATCCAAGTTTTCAGTGATTCAAGGGTAGTAATAGACTGGCTCACAGGGGCTTCTACTATGAGAATCAAATCTCTTTGCCCTTGTATCCGATAGGTTCATGCATATATCAAGAAACTAGAATGGTTTTCCTGTCAGCATATCCTTAGATATATGAATGAGAAAGCAGACAGTTTCTCAAAGGAGGTGTTGCAGTTAGATGACGAAGCCTATATTCTTCAAGAATTCTTTGACAGTCAACTTATGGAAGAAATGATCTTTTTTTTGTAATTCCTTTTTTGAATGTTGGTTCGTATGTAATGATAATCTGAAAGACTATATGTATTAAGGAAATAATAGAAACAAAAAAAATGAACTGAATGTAAAGATGACAAATCTATTGGACTGAGATAGAAAGTATTGAAATATGTATTAGAAAGTGAAAAGGTCAGTCTCTACGGAGACAAAAATATGTGTATTTTTCATTTTGATGGAATATAAATTTTTTTCATTCTCTGAAAAATTATCTAACTACCATAGTGGGCCTTATTTAATAATATAGTGGACATGGTCCACCTTACATTGAATGGCCTCCATTTTTATCACTATAGACCCTTCGACCCCCTCATTACCTCCCTAGATACACTACAACAATAGAGAGTCATATCCATACTATAATCTCCTCCCAATTAGAAATTGTGCTAACGTATTTTGAATCGTTCAAACACTAGCTTGGTGAATTATTGTAACTAGGGAATTTCTTGAGGAAGAGAAAATACATACTCACACCATGATCTATATTGAAAATGGTGTATGTAGGATGAATACGTGAGATATCTCCTTACAAAATCTAGTTGGTCATGTCATTCTATCATATATTTAGAGCATGCAATCACCATCTATGCATACTCGTTTCTATGAGTTGAGTTTTTTATAGCTTGTGGTAAAATAGCACTTGTTTCATTGAGCTATGAATGTGGGCATCAAAGTCTATACCTTTTATGAGAATGCACAAGTTTGTGAGGATGTTCATAGAAGTCAAGTCCAATCACATGATACATATCAACCAATGAAGTGATACGAACTATGCTTGAAGCCATAACCCTTTCACTATTTTGTGTGTAAGAGTAAATTTAAATGATATTAATTTATTCAAATTTTATAAATGATGATAAAACCACTCAAATTTCTTACAACATGCGTGCTACCCATTAACATTTTAAGAATGATAAAACCACTCAAATTTCTTACAACATGCGATAATAATTTTTCTTATAATTTAAATTTGCTGCACATTAATATTTTAAGAATTGGAAAAAAAATGATATTATATTTAATATCTTCCCATTATTGTTTCAACAAAATAAAATATATAATAAAATAAAGTTTCATAACAATATTAAAAATACATATCTCATTAAAATACAATGACTATTAAATAATATTAATATTATTTTAAACCTAAACTAACTTAATAAAACCTAAAACATTAATAATAATATTATGATTATTAAAGCTATAATTACCTTAACCCTAAAAATATGTACCTATTTTACTATCCTCTAGCCATTCTTTAATACTATTTTGTTATTAGTAAATTAAAATATATATATATATTAATCTCCCTTCATAAGCAAAACTTACCTCAATTGTTAATAATTTTATTATTTTTCACCATAATTCATATTTGATTGTCTTGGTATTAGTGTTTTTTAGGGTTTTGGTTAGTATTAACGCCTTAAATAATTATTACTTAATTTATTTTTAGGTTTCTTTTTAGTTTACTTTTAAGGTTTCATTAAGCCAAATTTTAGATATCCTCCCTTCCCTCTTTAGTACTTATTATTTCTCCTCTCCTGTATTTTTCTTAAGATTTTTTGTCCTAAGATGGATCCTTATATGGATCTGAAACGTTGACAAACAATCGAGAAAACTGTGGTTTATCCAAATACTTCTAGAATCATGAAATGTTAAATTTATGAAAAAAGAATTTAAGAAATAGACATGCATTTCAAAATTTACAAGAATCTATAATACATAAAAATAAAGAGCATTACCTTATTGTGATTCTCTTTGTTTTGAGAATAGTTTAATGTTCTCTACTAAACAAGGCCAACCACGTGAAGGTGGAAGCTCATATGGCTCCTTCCCCCCCTCACATCACTCTTAATTTTCCATACCCAGTGCATGTACTTGAAAATAAATGAATTTATGTGTAAATATGTGCTTTTGGTCATAAAGAAACATTCAACATTCATTCATTAAGTACTTATAACATACAATCATTCATTTGTAGGCAAAAAATATTTCATGACATTAGTTTATATTATAAAAAATAATGTCATAATGTTTTTACATTCACTTCTTTTTTGGCTTTTTTCTTTTCACAAATTCAGGAATCAATTGATCATCTTCTATAATATCTTTATCAATTTTTTTGGCTGCCTTTGTAGCTTGTCTTATTGTTTGTCGGGTCATGTACACACAACGTGGATGTTGTTGTAAGGTATCAGGATCTACTACAATAATGAAGAAATGTTAAATTGATATGTTTTGTTATTATCATTACAAGTATCGCATTAATAAATACAACATTAAATTGGTTCTCTTTACCTAATGGGGCCACAACATGTACTTCATCTTCCTATCTAGCTGACTCATCTTGTACAGGATGACCCTCTGCATGATCTGGAGTTGAAACATCAAATATTGCAATTAATACAATATTTGCAATAAAAAATGTTAAATTGTAATCCATACTAATTTTTTTGTAGCACATGAATATATCCATTACCAAGATGCACAACATGACCTTCATTGGGTTGTTCTCCATCCTCAGAATTATGTGTATTGTCGCTTGACTGATTAAAACAAAGAAACTCAATATTTTATGGCCAAAATTAATAATGAATAGACTGCACAAGTAATCAATCTTAAATCAACTTTGTTGATTTTATTTACCTGCGCGCAGGATGGATCACTGGAAGACTGTGTTTTCCCAACGCCCAATCTTTTTCGACGTTCAACAACAGCTGCAAAGCCGTGATGGAAGCTAAGCCTCAACTCTTCCTCTGTGGGCACTTCGTTGAACCGATTGGCCTGTAATTTTGCATAAGATCATCAATTTAGCTTTTATGGTGAAATAAAAACAAATTTATATGCAATTTATTATTTGGATA
>CBVK0103878339.1:0-20127 GCA_900067695.1 Picea abies | reverse complement strand
AATGAAAGGTCATGTCTCAAAGGACATGACTATTGGTAAAGGGCACCCCTACGTGGGTATATAAACAAGCCCTCATTTCTCAATTGTAATCATCTCATTATATCATATATCTTATTATTCATTTATTGTTTACAGTCCTATATGGATTACTCTGTTATATTCCAAGTATTTTGGATAATTCTTGTGTGAGCGAACTTTGTTCGTCTCAGTCTCCCTACTAACATAATGGTTGATTGGTTGTGGGATGAGTATGCTTCCTTTCTTAGTCTTCCCCTACTCCTTTGTGGGACATATTGTGTGGGTGCATGTGTGTGAAATAACAATGGGATATGGCTATCATGTGGCATCTTGGAATTGCTTCTACAACTATAAAACCTATTCCTCACCCTCCTTTCCTCTAGGAATAAACAGTGCTATAAATTTAAACTTTCTTAATATCAAGGGTTATTAGGGATAGGTATTATAGAGGGAAAAGGTAATTTTTTATCGCAAACATTATGAACCTTCGAGAGGTGGAAATCGTCATATTCTCAAATTTCTTAACAAAATTTCTATCACTTCAAGGTTACAGTAAAAACTTTACATGGTGCTTAATTTTTCCAATTTTTCAACTGTCAAAGCCAAACAACACACTTTCTTGTGAACACACACCTTACCTCCTTACTTTTCAACATCTTAATGTAGCCTAAAAGAAAATTATAGTTCACCAATCCACCTACACTCTAGTAGTAAAAACCTAACCTAACCAACTCACCTTAACTCTTTTCAACTATATAAATATTCTATGACCTTTACTTTTGTTTAAATTTGATCGTTATGAAATTTGTCTGAATTATAATACAAAATTTTGTATCCAATTATTTGAATCTAAATTGTTAACATAATAATCCCTAATCTCAACCACTAAATAAGACAAATAACTCTATACCCTACCCGTAAAGAAAGACCATTTTCAAATTCCATCCTTATTTCTCTTTTCAATGATAGGGAAATGAATCATTGAAGTAAAACTAAATAAAAATATAAAAGAGAGTTCCTAGTGGATTCATATTTACTCTTCAATTTTTTTTAAACCACAATAAATTCCAAACAAACAACACCCAAAGCCCATCGATCTGCCATCGGTTTCCCATATTGAATTCAAAAAATACATTAACGGTGTTACAAATGCATAAACACACTAACGTTAGTATATATTCTTTTCAATATGGTATAAACATATAGCAAGTATCGATATTAGACAATGTAAAAATATCCTCATAGAGTTGAGACACGATACTGAACATCCAGGCCTAGTTGCGAATGTCTTGGCAACTATGAGGAAAAAAACAAATAATTATTCTGAAGGTCATCCCAAAATAACATAGCTATCCACCTAGTTATACATGTCTTAGGGCATATTTAATGTGTATCAATCCCAACATAATCACTTGTGTAATCTGAGAGAGTATTCTACAGTTATGAAAATCTCAAGGCATCCATTTCTAACCTTATACCTCCTGGTCCTCCTCAAAGCCTAGAAGGATGTCACAACCATCTTTCCAAGTCAATGGAGGTCCAATTGCCTCAAAATAATTACATGTTCTTCATTTCATGGGACAGGGCGACAATAATGCCCACCCGGGAAGCCCAGGCCATCATTATTAGATTATTAGTTGAGAGTAATGGTGCACCCCCGATCACTATATATGTATTGAATGACTATTGAAGGTGTGAGGTTTGAATCTGATTCAAGGAATAACATGCTTCAGACATTAAATCCTACCCCGTAAGCACATTTGAAACCAACTTTTGCTAATTCTCTTGGTAGGTAGTTTCATGAGAATAAGGAAGAGTGAGAATAGCAATAGCATTAAAAAATAATATCATCTCGAACTAAAGCTAGGGTCCCAAGCCCTAGAGCTCATCACCAACAACCCTGAAAAAAAAGTTAAAAAGAAAAGAAATGCAATAGGTTGCAATTCTATAAAAAAAATTCTACAATACGTGTCATGTATTAATAGTGAATGGATAGACGACAAAAACCTATAAAGGAATCGTCCTTAAAAACACCTTCAGTGTAATTAATGCATTGTAGAGGAGGTATGAAACTGAACAAGAAACACATGCCATCATCCAGGCTCAACACACATAGCTCAGTACAACATTCATTGATATTTTGATCACTATAGAAAGTTTATTTTCCCAGATTCTGACTATTTCTTCGTAAGGGCACGACATCCCCCCAAGATTTAAACTCTCGGTTATAAAATATTGCCTACAAAATCTAGAGGCACAAATAATTTCTCTTCATCCACCAATATGCACAACAAATCTTGTTGCTACTCTATTCCAGAAAAAGTTGGATTCGGTCCAAGTATCTCTCTGCGATACCTAAATACCCTATCTTATACCTTTGATAGATATATGAGCACAGGAAATCAATCAACTGGTTCAATCAAACTTTATGGGACCAATTATTTATTTGTTCTTCTAGTTCAACAAATTGTCTCATTCCACAAATTGACCTATGGCTTGTGAAATAAAGTAAGTAGGGACAAGGGAAAGCAAACTGGGATGTACTAGACCATTCAATGGTTCATAAAACCCCCCACCATCAAATTCAATTTGATTGTGACTGATCCATATTTTATGAGAAGAATGAAATGAATACATATTATTATCAAAATATGCTTAACACAGAATAACATATATACAGTAAAACTGGTTTCTATTCAATAAGGAAATAAGTTGAAACTGTAAAATGCAGCGGAAAACAAGCTTGCTAGAATGGTGGTGTCTTATCTCTGAGAAGAGATGTGATAGATGCACTCATTTGCTAGAAGATGATTACAATGATGCTCTCAAGGCCTTTTTACAATAAACAGGAATGTCAAAAACCCTAGACATCCAAAAACCTAACCCTAGGAGATGAAGCACCAAAAGTCATGTGGGCCTCGTTTGGGTAAGTTAGTACATCAAATTCTCGGGGTTGTAAATTTTGCATACGATCTCCATTTTAGGTGCACAATATCCCATTGGAAAGGTCTATCCGAGGAATAGAAACGTTGCTTGTGGAAAGCCCTAAATATGCTATTTAGGGTCTCAAAACGACTTCGAAAATGAGGGACCCAAAAACTAGGAGAAAACTGTCGAATTGGAAAATTGCCAAAATGAGCCAGTTGGAATAGGTGGGATGCCACCAAAATCCATCTAGATCAATCCTCCCCCATTAGGAAGAAATGGTCTCCATTGCAGTTAGTGCCCCCATTAGATGAGGAAATTTCTGTTAAAATTGGCCCCGGGTGAGCCACTTGCCTTGGTGGAGGAGCTACCTTGCTTTGACAACTCGATAAAGATGGATCCTTTGCTGGCGAGTTACCTTGACCAATTTTTCCAAAATCTCATCACTGGATGCCTATTTTATCCAGTCGGGTTGAGCTCTGTTGGTGTCAGTTGTTCTGCTATCTCTGAGGTGTCCAATAATGGTGGGAAATAAGGTCAAAGGAGATCCACGTTGAACAGTGGGTGCAGGCCAAGGAAAGGAGGAATGTTGAGCTCAAAAGAATTATCACCCACAATCTTGGTGATGGTATACGACCCATAACAAAGTGGGTTAAGCTTTCGATGGGGTCCGGTAAGGCGTTATTTCTACAAATGCAACCAAACTTTGTCGCCCACCTGAAACTTATGTGGCACTTGGTGTTGATCATGGCGCTGCTTGTACTTTTCATTGGACTTCTGTAGGATATCCTGAACCTGTTGATGGATGTGATGGATCCTCTCAATGAAACGGGTGGCTTTGTCAACTTCATTTGGATCAGGAGATGAGTTGGTTGAGGTGAACACAAGGGGTAGTGCAACATCTATGGAACCCAATGGTTGGAATCCCAACCTCACCTAGAAGGGGCTGTGGCCAGTTGAGCTATGCAAGGCTCAGTTGTAGCTATGTTGGACATAGGGAAGACTCTCATCCCATGTGTGAGGGTGCTTGGAATTATACATGCACAGGATATGCACGATCATTCGATTTACGACCTCGGTTTGGCCATCTGTCTGTGGGTGGAAGGCCATGGATTTGTTGAGCTTGGTGTCCAACGGTGACTAGAGGATTGACCAGAATGTGCTGAGAAATTGACTATCCTGATCTAATAAAATGGTTTGTAGGATTCCAAAATGTACCCAGACTCGTTCAAAGAAGATCTTGGCAGTGGCCTATGCTATGATGCTCTTCTTGTAGGCGGCCAGAATCACCATCTTAGAAAAGCGATCAACAACCACAAAAACAAAGTCATTTCCCCACTTGGTGGATGGGAGGCCCGACATGTAGTCCATGGAGATGGATTCTCATGGCATGTCATCAGCAGACATAGGGGTTTATAGGCCCTGTTTCTTATTGGTCGGTTTTGAAATAATGTAGGCAGTGCAGGACTTGATATACTTGTTGACCTCCTGTCGAAGTTTTGGCCAATAGAAATGTTTTTGCAGCATTTCCACTGTCTTTTGGACGTCGAATTGTCCTGCCACCCGACTTTAGTGGAATTCCCAGATCATCTTTGCTCACTCACTTTATGGAATGTAGATATGGCCCAGACAACACATCATCCCATCCTAAAGATGGAAATTAACGATAACTGCATTTACGCCCAACATTTCATAGGTGGTGGTGAACTTCAGGTTTGTCTCATAGAGTTGGGGCCATTCAAAGGTCTCATGGTCGCAAGATTATAGCACCATGGTGAGTGCCACAACTGGTGGTCTACTGAGGCAATCAACGGTGCGATTGGTTCTTCATGTTTTATACTTGATGTTGATGTGGAATTGTTGCAAGTATGTGGACCACTTCTGATGGAAGTCATTCTACAATTTGCCTTGTGTTTGCATGAACTACAATGGCTTATGATCAATGTGGATGACTGTCTCATTCCCAAGAATTTAATGTCTCTATTGGCGACAGGCTTTCACAATGGAGTACATTTCTTTGTTGTAATTAGGGTACTTACGAACAACATATGATAGTGTCTCACTATGATATGCCATGGGGTGGCCGTGCTGAGTGAGAAAGACACCCAAAAATAGTCTGAAGCATCTGTCTCAATCTCAAAGGGATACTACAGGTCCAATAGTGAAAGTATTGGGGTTAAGCACAAGCGCTACTTCAAATCACTGAACGTTTGTTGTTGGGATCGGACCCACACAAATTTATCCTTACCACCACCCCTGGTTACTTGGCTAAGGGCCCATGCAATATGGGAGAATCCCAAAACCTATGGTAGAAATTGGCAAGGCCCAAGAATCTCTGAAGCATAGTGAGTGTGGTTGGGGCTAGCCAGTCACTGATGACTTGGATCTTGGCTGGATCCACATGTACACCATGTTGATTAATGATGTAGCCCAGGTAATGGACCTTGTCCATGCCAAAGGAGCATTTTTCCAACTTGGCGTATAGCTTGTGCGGCCGCAGGGTGTACAAAATCTGCTGAATATGCTGCAAGTGTTCTTCCCAAGTCTTGTTGTAAATGAGAATGTCATCTAGATACACCACTATAAAAGTATTGGTGAATGTTCATAGGATATCGTCCATCATCCTCATGAAAGTGGTTGGATCATTTTTCAAGCCAAAGGGAATGACCAACCATTCGAAAAGACCTTCCTTTGACTTTAAGGAAGTCTTCCATACATCTGTCTATTTTATCGGGACCTGGTGGTACCCAAACTTCAGATCAATCTTATCGAAGTATTTGCCCACCGTGAGCTGATCAAGGAGGTCATCGATTCAAGGAATCAGGTACCGATTTCTTACTATGATTTTATTCAGGGGTTGGTAATGAATGCAGAGTCACCAGGTTCCATCTTTCTTCTGTACCAACATGATTGGGATCCCGCAAGGTGATGAGATGGGATGGATGTGCCCCTTGTGGAGCACTTCTTAGATCTATCACTTGATCTCCTAATTATATAACAGAGAGAGGCGATAGACTGACCCATTGGGAAATGATGTGTCAGGGGTCACATCGATGGGGTGCTTGACCTGACAGTGCATAGGTACCTCGGTAGGTGAGGAGAAGATATCCGAGTATGATTCCAAAAACTTATCCACTTGCTCCTACTGTGTGGAGAGCTCGACCTCGGAGACCCTGTATGTGGTTGTGATATTTTGCTCATTCAAAGAGAGAATCAGAAAGAAGATAAAATTCCCTGTCTCAGAGATGACCTTCATGCATTGCTTGGCAGAGATCAAGAAAATAGCACTAGGTGGGACTGCCTTCGATATCCTATACAATTTCTTGTTTAAAGTAATAATAATGTTGTGAGGCCTAGACTCATATACAACATGGAGTTTCCATAAATATGGTTGGCCCAAAAGAACATTACAAACTTTGAGAGGGGAAAAATCACACAATACCTCATCTTTAAAGGGTTTGATGCCGTATGACAGGCAACATTGTTGGCTAACGCAGATGTCACTTCCTTAGTGGAGCCATCCAATGGTGTAGGGTTACAAGTGCAGTGTTGTTAGCAGGGAAAGTCGCTTGACAAACTCTTTTGAGATGAGTTTCTTCTGGCTATTGCTATCAACGATGAAGTGCAACGAGGTACCCTTCACCCACATCTATGAATGAAAAAGGTGCTCACCTTCCTTTGGCTTGTTTGGTTCACTGGGATGGAGCTTGGTGGTAGCAATGGGTTCTGCATCAATGATCTATCTCACCCTTTTTGGTTTCGACTCAGAGTCAGAACCCACATCTGATTCAGAGGATTTCACCTCAGCCACCAACCACTGCTTTGAGTGGCAATCAACAATGTTATGCTAAGGGATCTTATGGAAGTCATACCACTTCCCGGTATCTTTATTTGTCTTTCCAGTGTCCTTATTTTCTTGAGTCTTGGACTAGTTGTCCTGAGGCAGTGCGTCTTTGCTTTGTCCTTTGTTCTACGAGTTGAGGCTGCCCTTTCTTGTCTTTTGTTGTGAGGGGTTCCCATGCCCAAATTGTTGCGTCCTTTGTTTGAGCTTCTGCTCGATTTTGACGACATATCGGTAGGCCACGCCCAAGGATGAGATGCCAAAAAAATCCATTTCATCATGGATGTATCTATCTAGACCATCGTGATACTTGAGTAATAAATGTCACTCAAAATATTTGATACCCAGCTTGGTGCACAAGGTATGGAAGATATTAGTGAACTCAGGCACTGCTAGGTATCTTTCCTGTCGCAGTGTGGTCCATTTTTTTACATGTCATCATAACTTCCAATAGGGTAGTATTGTTCCTTAATAACATCCTTGAAGGACTCCTAGGTGACCATGACTGTAAATAATGAGGGTTCCTCTATTTCCTTTTGCTCACAGAAATTTTCCCACCAATATTTGAAATGGGGAACGACTTTGAGGAGTGCAAAAGTAATATTTTCTCTATTCGAGAAGCTATGGACAGATAAATACCCTTCTAGTAGATTAAACCATTTGTCTACAACATTTTCGTCTATCTGACCTTCAAATATAGGAATATCAAAATTGATTTGTACCTTGAAGGGGTGGGAGCCTCCGTTTGAGGAAGATGTGTCGCCTGTTGGTAGCTATTGAAGGATTTGTGCAAAACTATCCATCATCTCGTTCCTTTATTGCATGAGGGATTCCTCGAGAAATTTTTTGAAGGGATCTCATGTCTCATCGTCTTTCTTTTCTCCTACCATGAGAGGTTGCTTGGGCGTGCAAGAGCTTTTGTCCTCAAGAGAAACAAGCTCGAGACCCAATTCTTTGTACCCTGACCTCATTGGGGACATGCATTAAGAACGACAAGGAGAAGACCGCTCTGATACCACTGATCCAGATTTTAAGAGTAGAACAAAATGAATACAGATTATTATAAAAATATTCTTAACAAAGAATAATAGATATACAGTAAAACTAGTTTCTATTAAATAAGGAAATAAGCTAAAATTGTAAAATGCTATGGAAAACAAGCTTGCTAGAATGGTGGTGGCTTATCTATGAGAAGAGATGTGACGGCTGCAATCATTCACCAGAATATGATTACAATGAGGCTCTCAAGGCCTTTTTACAATAAACATGAATTTCAAAAACCCTAGACATCCAAAAACCTAACCCTAGGAGATGAAGCGTCAAAAGTCATGTGGGCTCCGTTTGGGTAAGTTAGTACATCAACTTCCCAGGGTCATAACTTTTTCATACAATCTCCGTTTTAGGCACACGATAGCCCGTTGGAAAGGTATATCTGAGAACTATACATATTTATTGTAGTGATCCCTACGCATGTTCTTTGTGGCGAGCCCTAAAAATGTTGTTTAGGGCCTCAAAACAACCCCAGAAGTAAGGGACCCGACAACTAGGAAACAAATGCCGAACAAGAAAACTACCAACATGAGCCAATTGGAATAGGTGGGAGGCCACTGACATCCATCTGAATCAGTGACACTAAAACAAGCTTCCTATTCATTCAAAATCCACATGAAACTCTCCCTATGCATATATCCTCTTTAGGCATACATAATTGATAGAAAGAATATCTCAACCGTAATATAATATAATTGCTTTCACCTTTTGCATAACATGTATGCATCATTAGAAGATCTTTTCATTCAGGTGTAAGCCTAGCATGGAAGTTGTTCTGTTTGATCCAATTCATATGGTTTATAAGAGATGGTTAAAATTAAGAAGTTTAAATTTGAATAGCATTGTATTATCATGTTTTAAGGTTAAAATATACAAAAAGTGGTTTTATTGTGGTTAAATGATAAATTGGTGGGATTGTTTCTCACTTCGCTTACATTCGATGTCCAATATTTTGATGCTTGCACCCTTTTTAAAATACCTAAGAATCCCTAAAACACATCTTAGGAGATAGTGTTGAAGAAAATATAAAAAGTGTTGAAGAAGTTTGGTGGACTTTGGGGTGCATGTCCCAAGTTGATGTGATGACATCCCCTTTCACTCCACTACTAACATTTTCAATGGCTTGGTGTAATTCTTATAGATCCTATTAACTTTTGGGTGTTGTCTATGTGATTCTAAAAAAATTACCAATATTATGTTTGTACGTGTTGTCTCTTTGATATTCATAAAAACCACATATCCCATGACTGAGGTTCTATTTTACATTAAAAATCTTCTTTGTGGGATGCACTGCATGGGTGCATTTGTGAGAAACAAAAATTAAATACACCTATCTCGTGGCATCTTGTAATTGATTCTATGATTATAAATCTCCTATCCTCCTTGTGTGTTACCCAAATTAGTTGTGAGAACCAATCCATGATAGCATATAAGTCCCGACATGCCATGATCCTTAAGCCAATAGGGATACCAACAAGGAAGTGATGTCCCTACTAACATAATGGTTGACTAGTTGTGGGATGAGTATGATTCCTTGCTCAGCCTTCCCCTACTCCTTTGTGGGACATATTGTGTGGGTGCATGCATGTGAAATAACAACTGGATATGCCTATCATGTGGCATCTTGGAATTTCTTCTACAACTATAAAATCTACTCCTCTCCCTCCTTTTCTCTAGGAATAAATAGCGCTATAAATTTAAAACTTTCTTAATCTCAATTGTTATTAGGGATAGGGATTTGTTGAGGGGTCCTAAATCCATTTGACTCAACAGTAGGAACCAAACCCGCCACCGAGGGCCAATTAGACTCTGTAATGTTTAATGGTGGAATGGTTCTCCATATCTTACAATCCGGCCAAATGATTGATGGGATTTACGTAGTGATTGACAAGACATCTTCTTGTGAAATCTCATCCTTCAATTCAAACATTCTCTTTTTGGTATTTTCTTTCATGGGTGGGACTGATACAAGATAAATGCTGGTATAAACCAGCTGGGTAACAAAGGGGAAGGACTTAAATACCGAAGAAGGCTGAGTTCGAGATAACTCTTCTGCTCAAGCATGCAGACAATGATTCTTACACCTACAACAAGCCTTGTAGTAATACATTAACCTGTTGGTGTTCCAATTATTGACTGAGATACGATTATCAGGAGAAAAACATACATGCAATAAACGATGGCAAGAAAAATAGTTTCCTTAACTCTAATAATCAATCACATATTAACACAACGATTTACTTTTCATCATTAAAGACAAGAGCTATACAAATATTGAATCAGATAACTTATCAATAGATTTAGAGGCTCTTACTTGTTACAACATCCATTCATGAGATAAAATCATAAATAATTCTTCTTTAGATCCAATCACACACGCTTTTGATGAGAAACACAAACTTTTCTATGGTCCTAAACATGACTTCTCAATTAAGGTAGCTCTGAAATAGTTCTTTACAAATCCAAAAATGAGGGTCATTGCAAAAAACATCGACCTTTTCTAACACGCTGATCCTCTTATTTATAACATATTATTAACTAAAAATAAATATCAAAAGTACAGCTAAGTAAAACAAAAAATTGCCACATGGCACTTTCATCTCTCAGTCTTCTAAGAGTCATCAAATGATCTCACTTGAGTGGATGACTCTTCTCATACTCCTACCATTTGACAAAGATTTCCTTGCACGTGTTGGCATACAAGAACCTGTGCTGGTCCATCAGGGCCGAAAGGATCTCCTTTATCTCCACTGCCCCTTCCTGATATTTGACTACTTTAGCACTTAGCTGCTATAGCACTGCTCGAGCCTTTATCGGCTGCTCCATGAACTGCTGCACTTGTCCTGGCACCATGGTTGCCACCTTTGTTATCTCTACAGCCCACGATGAGTCTTGTTTGACATGCAATTTTACTATGTCATGCAAGTCGACAAAGTCATCGATTGTGCTGAATTATGGAAGGATAATGTCTCTCATCGCCCGATTGATCTTGGTCCATCTCTTTTCGCACTCAACCCACTTCTCTTGGATTTCCCGATGAGGTTCTTTGGCCATTCTCACCCAGTATTCGACTGACTTCTTTATGCGGTCGATGTTGCTATTCCTGAGTACCCGAATGTCGTGTTCTTCAGCATCTCGACCCTGATGAACGACGTTGATGTATTCTATCCTTTCCACTACTTGGTGTGCTTTCTCATACCATATTTCCATATATTTGCACGTCGCTAGTGCCATGAGGGTGTCTTCTTGGAAATCGACTATTCCTGCAACTTAAAATAAAATTTCAGAGACTGTGTAAAAACAAAAACTGGATAAAAACATATAAATTATAGCCATGTAAAATTTACAGACTCGGATGCATACCTCTAAAGCTTGTTAAAACCTGGTTATTTTGATAATCACGGAGTTGATATAGCCTTCGAGTTGCTCGTATTTCTCCTTTGGATTCTTTGGAATTCTCCTATGCACAGAATAATTTCATTTACAACGACTCAAGAGAATTTAAACAGTGAAGAACTTACTACATTGCATTATCCATTCAATTTGGATTATGAATGAAATTTTAACAAATCTGTCGCCGAATCTCTATAACTTAAATTCATTATGGGTTGACAGCAAAGGCACGGGTGGTGATGTGGTATATCGGTGATTTTAAACGAAGTTTTTGATTGGAACACGAGGTAGCAACTAATGCGGGATTGGGTATTAATTAGCTCCTTAAATGCTCCAAATATGATCATATCTAAAGCTAAAACGTCCCATCATGTCACTCTCTCAATGGGTGGATCGGGGATCGGGAGTGTGCTATGGACGTTTTTCATTGATAAACCCCTGCAAAAAGTTCTGACGCCAATTGATTTTACTGTACATTGCTGATGCGGAAATGCTTACTCAGAGGTGTGACTTAGACTTAGGGGGCCAAGGATGACTTGGGATAACACTAGACCGTATGACCCTCTTACTTGATAAAGACACGTGGCATTGAAGACCAATGACTTAATTTTCTTGTGTTAATCAGAGTCAGTATTTTCCTCAAGTTATTCGTCCTAAAACAAATTTTAGCATGTCGATGCCGAAAAATTGTCTGGGATCAGTGATCGACGAAAAAACTATCAAATTTCTTTCGACTCAGCTCCCTTGAAAAAGTCCCAATGCCGAAAATGCATCGGGGATAACTTTTATCATGGTCAAAATGTTGTTGATGATCCTTCTAGTTTTTCCCCGGTACCGATGAAGCCGGTTGGGGCATCGGCCTTCGACAACATCTTTCCTCTCTTCATTAACGTCTACCCCCCTCGTCTTTTACCGATGTCGAAGGGGAATCAACTATCGATGATATCCTTATGCAATACTTGATGCAAACAAAAAATTCCTTTTGCTGATGTTGATTGAGATCGACACTTGGCAGTTGGGGTTTTCTAAGTGGTTATTTTCCTTCTTTGAATTACTTTCGATGCCGACCCTAAGCACATTCGGTGAAGTGTTTGGCTGTCGATTCTTTATTCAGGTGTTTAAATTATTTTTATTTATGGGGTTTCATAAGTTCAAGAAAACCTAAATGGGTGATGAGAGTCATGAAAATAAGAAGAGACAAAACATTTTCAAAAGTTGAAATTGAATCAGTCAGTGCAAAAGATCAAGTGGTACCCAAAAAAGTAAAAATTTGACAGAGGATTTTTTAGGGTGTGTTGAGTGCTCAACAAATGGTGACTTATTGGGCGAAAGTAGAATCTTTGTACCTTCCCTGGGCTTAGCTGATGAAGAAGATGGTTAAGAACTTAATTGGTTTTATATTAGAGTCTCTTCCATCATTGCATTTGAATTTCCCCAGTTAGTGAATCCGAGTCTACCTGTGGGGTTTCAACCTTTATTCCACCTTCGTTTCCTACAACCATGACCCATGCCCCCTTTTGATGTGAGTCGAGTAAAGCATTCACTGGCACCAGGCCCTTTGGTTATCATCCTTCACTTGCTACGGTGTTGCTCTGCTGCCAGTGAGTTTCCATAGCCCCGACGAAGTCACCCCGATGTGACAGACCTTGCTCCGCTACCAGCAAGTGTCCATAGCCCCGACGAAGTTATCTGCATACCCTCTCCTACTTTTCACTCATTTGATATAATTGATTTTATTTTGGCAGAATTCCCTGAGCGAGTGGGAGAGGAGGAAGTTTGTTATTTGAAAAATGATATGGTTAAGGTGAATTCTTGCTAGCTCTGTCTTGAGGTACATGTGGTCCTTTCCATCACTTTGCCAAGGTTGTTTATTTTCAAAGGTCAGATTCAAAATTCCATTAAGACAATCAACAATTCACCGAACGTTTCTTGTGTTGCATGTAAGCATGTGTCTGGAATAGAGTTTGCTACATCGTATTGATTGAGGTCAACCAAATGCCTTGCGTAACACAACTTCAAAGCACAAAGAATACGACAAAAGGAAACAAAAAACAAAAAATAACATGGAAACACACATACACATATTTATTTATTTTTAATTTTTTTTTTTTATAATAGAAATATTTTTTTAGGGCTTGCCCATTCACCAAGAAGGTGTTAGGTTCCTCCCTCGGATTCTACAACCAATACGTGCATGCCCTAAGTTTCTAGACTACCTAAAAAGGTCTGAGCCATAGATTCTAAAACTTTGAATGTTTTCCCTTCAGCTCGTTTGCTTTGTCCCATTTTAGGACTAGGTCTCCCACTTCAAGATTATTCTCTTTGGCCTTATGCTTATCAAACCACCTTTTAACTATCTATTGATGAGCTATGAACTTTTATTTTTCTTTGTCCCTCTCTTCTTCCAACATCAGGAGGGTATCAACTCTCTGTTGTATAACTGATGAGGGCTGTCCTCTAGAATCCTGAGCATGTTGAAGAGATGAAATATATAGCCCATTCAGGAGAATGTCTTCATGTCCATATACCAGAAAGTATGGTGAATTTCCTATAGCTTCCTTGGGTGTTACTCTATCATCCCATAAAGCGTTATGGAGTGAACTATGCCAATTCCTCTGGTTGTCTGCAACTATTTTCTTCAATATCCTCACTAGGTTCTTATTGGTTGATTCTTCCACTTCGTTCCCCCGTGGACAATAGTTTGCAGAGTATCTGATTATGATTCCTTTGTCTAAAACAAACTCTGTTAATAGGGTGGAAGAAAATTAAGAGATATTATCAAAAACAAGGACGGAAGGTACACCGAACCTTGTGATCAGCTGTTGTATGAACTAGATCACCACCTTTTCATTTACATGACTCAAAGGGATGGCCTCTTCCCATTTCATGAAATAGTTTGTGGAAGTTAGTATGTATCTATGCTATTTTGAAGAACTCAATGTAATTTATCCTATGATATCTAACCCCCATTACTTGAATGGTTTGGAAACGACCATCGGTTGGAGTGGGAAAAATTCTCTCTTTTCCCTCCCCATGCTTATTTGACAAGTTTTACAGTTTCTAGCGTATGTGTGAGCGTCCCTGAACAGAGTAGGCCAATAATAGCCAACTCTCAGTATTTTATGAGCAGTGGTGTTTCCTGTGAAATGTCCACCTGCAGGACCACCATGGATGTCCTTCATAACATTTTCTACATCTTTACGTTAGAGACATCTTAAAAGTAACCCATCATAATTAACACGGAAGAGCACCGAATTTATGAGGCAATATTGTGCTGACTTTAACCTGAGGGCTCTCCTTTTTATAGGATTTAGGTTTTCTGGGCAAGTTCCATGATGCCAGAGATAAGTCAGTTTCTCATACCAAGAATCCTGCTCTGGGGAGATGTATGAAGCTTCACCACACCACAACGCTACTTCATTCTCCCATCCAGGGTCTTCATTTACTTGGTCTCGGAATTCAGCTGCTAGTTTGCATAACCCTTGTACCTTAACCAATTTAGCAGGTTTTATATCTAGATCAAATTCTTGGATTACTGCCATCTAGTTTCCTCTTCTTTCCCCCATCTCCCCTTGAGTGAATAGGGATTGGACTGTAGGGTGAGGCACTATGACTTTGGTATGGTTCTTCACGATGTAAGATCTGAAGTGTTTCACTACCTTGTATACTACATAAGCCTGCTTGTCTATATCATGGTAATTTATATCGTCCCCTTGGATATTAGTGCTCATAAATAAGATCGGTCCCTCATTTTTGTCATTATCTTTCTGAGTCAATACTGCAACTAACGATTGGTCGGAGGCAAAAGAGTAGAGGAAGAAATCTTTGCTAAAATCGAGACTTCTCAACACTAGGGCTTGAGATATTGTGGTCTTAATATTTCTGAAATAACTTTTCCATTCATCATCCCACTTAAATTCAACATATTTACGGATCATTTTTTGTAAGGGTTTGATCGTTTCAGCGAAATCGAGGGTTAATTTCCTCACAAAATTGATTTTTCCAAAGAAGGATTGCATAGTATTTTTGTTGTTAGGTGATGAGAGATGAGCTATATCCCTAATCCATTATGGGTCTATGCATATTCCTTATTGAGATATAATATGACCTAACAATTTACCTTCCTCGACACCAAAAATAGTTTTCTTAAGATTTAAGGATATACCGTATTTCCTACACCTTTCGAAAATCTGGGTTAAGTGTTGAATGCGATCTTCTCTGTTCTTTAAATACATAGTTACATCATCCAAATAGAATACTAAAAACTTGTTAATTAGTCCCCGAAACACTACATCCATGGCCCTTTGGAAGGTCTCCCCTGCATTGATTAACCCAAAGGGCATACGTTTATAAGAAAAGGTTCCCCACTTGGTTCAGAATGTAGTCTTCAAACGGTCTTCCTCCGAAACTAGAACTTGGCTATAACCTGAAAAACCGTCTAGCAGGGAGATGATCTCGGAGACAGACACAGTCTGCAAGAGTTGCTCCATTGGTGGGACTGGGTAGTTGTCCTTTTCTGAATCTCTGTTGAGGTTTTGGAAATCTACGCATAGGCGGATCTCCCTAGAATTTTTCCTCATAGGAACCAAATTTGCTAACTATGCAGAGTGTCTAACCTAGAAGATAATCTTGACATCTATTAGTTTCTTTAACTCCTGACACATGAGAGGCTACAGGGATGGGTAGTACTTCCAGAGATTCTTTTGGAAGGGTTTCACTTCAGGCTTTAATGGGATAATGTGTTGAATGATACAAGTATCATAAGTTTTTAGATGTCAGTAGGACCATGCAAAAACATCTTGATATTGTCTAAAAAGTTTGAGATAGGAATTCCTTTCCTCTTTATATACTGTCTTGCCGAGATTTATATTCTTGGGGTTTTCCATGGTTCCTAGGTTTATAGTTTCGTGCATGGGACAAGAACTCCCCATCTTTGCATTCTTTGACCCTTTAAATATTTCCCTTAGGTCAAAAAGGTTTTCTAAATTGGCTACTCCCTTCGGTATCATGTGAGACCTTCGTTTGTTAGTTGGTTGATCTGTATGAGGATCAGTTTCTGCTATTGATCCTGGAATACTTCATCGTCAATAGACAAGTCTTTAAAATTATCCTGATTGGTCAAAAAGTTGATGATCTGTTCATCTCCTTCAAAGACCTTCCAATTAGAAATATTTTTGGTCATCGACGGTTTGTAGAGTAGCTCCACAGTGAACCAGGAGGCTTCATAGTATTCTAGAGGTGATAGCCTTGAGGAAGCGGTGGCAAGAGAATCAACAAGAATGTTCTTTGTTCTAGGGATCACTGTAATGTTAAAGGCTTCGAAATGTTCTATTAATCTGTGCACTACCTATTGGTAATTTCTCAGGTGGGGGGAGTTTCACTGTATAGTGTTCCTCACTTGTCTAGCGATTATTTAAGAATCTCCGAAAACCTTCAATTCTTTAACATTTAAGTCTATGGCTTTCTTTATCGCTTGTACTAGAGCTTCATACTCAACGATGTTGTTTGTGCGTTCAAATTTTAGTCTACAAGACATGAAATTTCATTTACCTTTTGGATCAATGAGGATGCAACATGCCCATGACCCTTCTTTCAATTTAGATCCATCAAAGTATAAGGTCCAAACTTGTGGGAAAAAACTATCAGCTTCCTCTTTCTTATCACTTTCCTCCTTTCCTCCTATCTGTTATGTGGTTTCTAACGCTTGTTCCTAATAGAAGAGGGTTTCCTTTGCCGTCATTGGAAAATTTTATTGAAAACTTATTTCAGAGTTTTGAGTAAGAGGAACATCAGATGAGAGGGGGGGAGAAATTCCCAAATTCAGATTCACATGAATAATTTCCTAGTACAGGAAAATTTGTTGATGAGGATTCGTTAAGGGTTTCCAGGTCGGTGACCATGTGTTTTAGATATCTTTCCCTATCAATTCTGATAAGATTCGCGTGTCCCTTTAATGGTAGCCAAAGGTGAGCCCAGTCTGTACTAAAGTATTTGATTAAATTCTTAGACCAATATCAACTTAGTAGCAATCCATAGGCTTCTAGGATATCTACTACAATGATGTCAATTACTTGAACAAATTTAGTGTGTGTCACTATTCTGATCATCACATCTTTGAGCTCTCCAATAACCTTCACCTGGGTTCTGTCTAGTTGTATTACATGTTTATCGCTTTTGAGAGGGATTGCGTTTAATTTTTTTCAAACAGACAATGGCATAACATTGGAGGATGCTCCTGAGTCAACCAAATAGTTATGGAGGTTTCTGTTGAAGACTTCAAATGTCAAAAGGAACAGTGGGACAAAAGGTTTTCCCTTCTTATCTTCAGAGAAGGCATTCATAGTTGGTTTAATTCTTAGATCTGTGAGAGTTAGATTTTCTCCTTGGTCAGTGCATGTTGTAGGATTTTCTACTTATTTCAATGCTTGAAACAAAAAGTCCTTTTGTTGAGGGATTCTACACATGTCCATGGCCATTATATTTTCCTTCAACTTTTTCAATTCTTCTACTATGTTGTAGTCTAGCTTGGGTGATTCTCGTGTATGGATGTTTATAGGATTTATTCAGGGAACAAAATGTTCTTTTGGGTGATCGGAATCTAGTTTCCCCCCCAAAGTTTGGGTCATAGTAAGGTCGTTTGAGACAGGTTGACCCCTAGTTCGTTTTTTCACAACCAAGACCTCTCTGGGTGGTTCTTGAACCTCAAATAAGTCTTTAGAAGGGATTGGCAGGTCAGAGTCCTAGATCAGCATGGTTGTTTCTTCTGGTGGATCAACTTCTTCCTGATCAACAATATTCATAACTGAGATGCTTGATTGTTCTGTTAGGGAAACTTCATCTAGAAACCGGTTGGCCATCAAATTCATGGCATGCACCCATTGTGGGTAGTCTCTTTCAGAGTGTTTCTCTTGGTGATAAGTACAGAAAGAGTCGTATGCTACATTTCCCATATCGATGTTTAAGTTGGCTGGGGGGGGTTCAATTGCTTTGAAAGGTGGATTTATTTTAAAAAAGGGTTCACAGCCTCTGACCTTGGTTTCCTTCCCCTACACTTCTCTTCATGTCTATGATTTTGTTCGACAACTTCTTAACCATGCATTGTAGGTATTCTATGTCTCCACTCCCCTTTTCGGGACTTTGTTCTATTTGTTTCCCTGGGGTTCTAGTTAATAGGAGTCCTCTCATGGGAGGAGGTTGAACTTCCTTCTTAACTAATGAGACCTGGCCTTCTTTACATCCCTTCATTTGGAACTCTATTGTTTTGGCTTCTTCAAAATTCTTAGCTAAGGTTTCTTTGGAAACCCTCTTCACAAACATGGAAATAGAAGCTGGGAGAGCATTAGCATATACTTCGATTTGCAACTCCTGTGTGGGTTTAGCTTCGGGTTGACATTTTTTTAGGATAGTGGTGAACCGTTGATTAAATTCTTTAACCTTCTCCTTTGAAATCATGGTGGCGACAAACAACTCGACCATCAAATCTTCTGTAGTAGTTTCTTCTGCAAATTTATCTAAAAAATCCTTTTGAAACTTTGTCCAACTGGTTATGGATCCTATAGGTAAGTTAAAATACCATGTGGAGGCAAAATTATGAAAAGTATAGGGGAAAATCATACATACTACATCTTCATGTTGAACATTCATCAGTTTGATAACTAGTATGAATTTTTTGATATGGTCTTCAGGAAATCCTGAGGTTTCGGGATCAAATTTAGGGAGTAAATTTTTTGGATTTGGGGGAGGTTATGTACTCGCCCAAGGATGGCCAGGGAATCTCTGGCCAACCAAGGTTGATTATTTTGATGTGGGTTTCCCCTTTCTTCATTATGATCATTGTTATCTTCCATGTCTTCCGACCCTGAAGCTGAGCATTCTGAATTAAACCCTTCCTTGTCAGAAAAGTCATTGGGATCAGAGCAGTTACCAGCTGATGTTTTGTGGATTAGATCAAGAGGATGTTCGATTTTGATAAGGGAGAAATCTATCATGTCTTCTACCGTGTGAACGAAAACCTAGTCGGGGGTATCGACCACTGGTCTTCTTACTTGTTTTCTGCGAGGGAGTAATGGAGCTAAGGGCATTGCTCCGATTTGTTGGGCATAATCTCTTGTGATTCTTTTTAACTGGTTCAACTCCTCATGAGGAAGAGAGTAAGGTATCTCAGGGAAAAGATGATCTTCCTCTTGTTGGGGTGAGTTACTCATTTCAGGAGTACTCAGTGTGTGTGGGTTGTCTTGAGAATGACTAGCCATGCACGTGGGCTGTTTTGAATATACAGGCTGTGTGAAATATTGTGTTAAAAATATTTTCAACCATTCATTCTTGATGCCCTCCTTCTAGCAAATTCTATTGAGGGGTCCTAAATCCCTTTAGCTAAACAGTAGGAATCAAACTCGCCACTGAGGCCCAAATAGACTCTGCATCATTTAATGGCAGAATGGTTCTCCAGATCTTGTGATCAAGCCAAATGATTGATGGGCTTTACATAGTGATTGATAGGATGTCTTCTTGGGAAACCTCCTCCTTCAGTTCAAATGTTCTCTTTTTGGTATTTTCTCTTATAGGTGGGACCTATACAAGATAAATGCTGGTATAAACCAGCTGGGTAACAAAGGGGAAGGACTTAAGTACTGAAGAAGGCTGAGTTCGGGACAACACTTCTACTCAAGCATGTTGACAATGATTCTTACACCTACAACAAGCCTAGTACTAATACATTAACCTGCTAGTGTTCCAATTATTGTTTGAGATACGATTATCAAGAGAAAAACATACATGCAATAAATGATGGTAAAAAAAATAGTTTCCTTAACTCTAATCATCAATCACATATTAACACAATGGTTTACTTTTCATCATTAAAGACAAGAACTATAAAAATATTGAATCAAATAACTTAT
>CBVK0103878320.1:0-10791 GCA_900067695.1 Picea abies | reverse complement strand
CATAGCATAACAAGTCAGCCTTCTATTTTTAGATCAACAACTATGGGTCTTAGGATTACACAGGCTTGCTCACTTTACAAAATTCGAAAATCACTAAGTGCTTTCTGAAAACAATGCATTCTACGGTGAGTTCCGAAAGCCTTATACTCAGGCTTAGCTAGAAATTTTAGTAATATATTTTGTTCATCATGACCCTATGGACGCAACTTGGATCTGATTTTTCTGATGGGACAGGTTAATGGGGTAAATCTTATTGGGTGATTATGGCATTTACTATGCAAGTTGGACAGGGACGTGACTTATTTCAGACCTTACTATTTGACAGATGGGAATCCCGATGCGAATACCGATGGAATATTTGTGTATCATAGCTTTATGGCTTAACTGAATTTAGACGGGGTACCGTAATAGCAATAAAGGTTGTGACTAGATTGGGTTTGTGTGGCACATGGACTCGGATTGTGTATGGATTCGTTCTCCCTCCGACCACAAAGGGGTCCCCGTCATATTAATGGCTTTCATTAATGGGTTATTTACGCTTCTAATCCTACATTGTTGAGTGAGAAGTTATACATCAAACAACACTTAAACAGAAACAGAAAATGATCTACATGTCGCGACACAACATTGCACACATCGACTTTATTAACCGAATTTACAGAAATTGGAGAAAACTCAAATCTAACTATTATACATGCTCTTTCATACTAGAGAAATAGTCCTTCAGCTCATATATGAGACGTATAGGGTTTCAAGCGAGCGCCATTCACCCATCCCAGCTATAGCATACCATCCAGTTGCACAAGTCTAACTGCTCATGAAGGTCAGATCTATGCAACTATAAATTGTCCCAAACAATGCATGTGCAATTTGCCTATATTCTTATGGTACCAATTTTCATAGAGTAGGACCTTGTCTCCTTGTGCAAATACTTTAGTCTCAATGTGTCTATCATGCCAAGATTTCTACCTTGCTTTCTCAATTGACTGATGGAAGTCTGCTAAAAATCTAGTTTCTTCAAGTTCTTGTAACTCTATAAGTCTCTGCACAACTGATTCTTCCTCTGACATGTGTGTAATCTGTGAAATGTACAAACTTGGAGTAATGAATTATGCAGGAACCATAGACTCTTTCCCATAAACTAGCTTAAATGGAGTGTACTTGTGGATTTTCTTTGTGGTTTTCCTATAAGCCCATAGTATTGTTGGAACTTTCTCGCCCCAATCTTTCCTGTTTGTACAACAAACCTTCGTTAATCCTCTCTCTAGAATCTTGTTAAACACTTCTACTGTTCCATTGGCTTGCGGGTGGTAGGGATTGCTCTTATGATGTTGGATCAAGAACTCCGTTGTGATCTTTTCTATGGTACTACTGATAAAATGAGCTCCCTGATCACTGGTCAGGCTCTTGGGACATCCAAATCAAGTGATAATATTTTCAAAGATGAACCTAGCAGCAATATCGGTTGAACAATCCTAAACAATTGTTGCCTCAGCCTACTGTGTAAGGTAGTCAGTTGCGGTAATAATATACCTAGCCTTTGAATTCTTAGCTATGGGGTTGATCGGCCTAATGAAGTCAACCACCCACTTCTAAAATGCATGCAAATCTTGAACTGGTTGAAGTGGTAGTTCATCTCGTCGTGATGGCTTACCCACTCTTTGGTAGACATCACATGATCTAGCATATACCTTTGCATCCTTGGAGAGCGTGGACACCATAGTCCATCTTGGAGGACTTTCTGCATAGTGGCCTTTCCTCCTACATGACCTCCCACAACTCCACTATGTCACTCCCACAGTATATCATGTCTTTCATGATCCAAGACACATCTTTTGAGGATACTATCTAGTCACAATTTATAAATTGCATTGCAATCAACTGGTAGTCCACTGCTCTAACAACCATATGGAATTTCTAGGTTGTGGAATATTATTATGGGTAGGATCTTGTACTTAAGAAGACCGCTATGTCTTCTAGGTACTCTGGTATGGCCTCAAACCAGAACATATTTGTATATGGGAGTTGATCATCAACTGCTCCACCACTTTCCCCTGACTCTAATCTAGACATGTGATTAGGTCCTACGTTGCATTTTCCATGCTTAATGATCACTTCAAAAGAAAATTCTTTAAACAGTAGCAACCATCTACAAATTCTCCCTTCCAACACAGGTGTGTTAACTAGATATTTTAATGCAGAATGATCAGTAAATAACTTAAAATGGGAACCTAACAAATAATGTCTAAATCTCTGCAAAGCATAATTCATAGCTAGACCCTCCCTTTCTGTCGTTGTGTAGTTGTGCTTAGCTTGTGAAAACTTCATGCTCACAAAATATATAGGATGATCCATGGCTCCATCTCTTGGTTGTGCTAAGACAACTCCCAAGGAAATACCTAAAGTGTCTACGTGGACGTGAAATTCATTTTCCCAATTTGGGAATATCAGAATAGGTGTTGTGTTGAGATTCTCCTTTAGGGTATCGAATGCTTTATCACATTTTGGGGTCCATTAGAACACTTCGGCCTTCTTTAACAGATTCTCCAGTGGTGCAGTGATATTTGCATATCTTCTGATGAACCTGCGGTAGTACCCTACGTGTCCAACATGGAGCGCAACTGCTTAGCACTCATAGGTGGTGGTATATTCACAATGACCACAACTTTGGATGGGTCTACCAATGCTCCCTCTTTGCATACTATGTGGCCTAAAAAATTTCCATGTGGCACCCAAAAGATACACTTTTTGAGGTTCAACGATATCTACAGTTCTCTACATCTGTCAAACATCAGATGTAGTAACGCTACATGGTCCTTAAGAAGACTATATATTGTCCATTCATCCATATAAACTTCTATAAACTTGTGAATAAATTCTCGGAAATTTGATATTACAATCCTGGAGAAAACTGCAGGGGCGTTCTTTAAGATGAATGGCATCACATTGTATGAAAAAGACCCCCATTATGTTATGAATGTGGTATTCCTTTTGTCCTCTTCAACAATTCTTACTTGGTGGTACCCTAAAAATCCATATGTGAATGAGTATGATTCTTTCCCCAGAACCTGTTCTAGCACCTCATCAATAAAAGGTGTTGGGAAAGAGTCATGCACACAGAAAGAGTTAAGGCTTCTATAGTCTACACAGACTTGATATCCTCTATACCTTTCTTGCTCTAGATGACTATTGGGTTGACCCATTCTGCTTCTTCCACTGCAAAAATAAGTCAAGCTTCCAACATCTTGTCTATTTACCTCTTAACCTTCTCTTTCACTCTAGGGTTAATTCAGTATGGTTTATGCCTCATAGGATTTGATCCTAGTTTTAATTCAATTTTCATTTCTCCCATAGCTCCTTTGATCTCGTTTAACTCTGAAAATGTCTTTGGGAACAAATCCTCATATTCCCACAACAAACTCTGTATTTCTTGACTAGTTTGGTCATCCCAGTAATCTCCCACCATGGCTATGTTGGGTTGCTCTGTGGTCCCTATGTTGACTTTGTGCAACTTCAATGGGTGATTATAAGAACCATCAATCTAAATTGGTATGATGTTTTGGATTTCTTTGTTCCCTTTTGTTTCTTTAATGGCTAGGTTTCTCAATTCTTCTAAATCATCTGGGCTTTCCAAATCTTTCTCAATCTTATAGCATTCTATAGGTCTCTTGTCTAGGGTTAGGTGAATATTAGTCTGAAGTTCTCGGCCATGCTTTGCACATACCACTAGTTCTAATTTATGATTACTATTGTCTGTAAAAAGAAATTAATTAATTCTTTGCAGGACTACTTCAAGCTCAGGGTACTTACTTGTAAAAGAGAAGTCCTTGCAAAAGTGATCTTCCAACATTTGCTAGTCGTTGGTCTGTCTTCTGGTTTCTTCATGCATGAACCCAGCTTTCGAGATTGGACCTAATGAGTGGGGAAATACCTAAACCTAGAAGCGAGAGGGTATTTCTACAACTTGCCAGTGTGTTACGCACTATTCAATATGTGTTTTAGGATCAGACTCTCCATTGAACTATTGTGGAACTTGGAAATTCATCTGCATCTATGATTCTAATTGCTCCATATTGTGAATCCTATATTTAATAGCTAGCTTCACATCGTCCCAATTTCTGAGTAAGGCTTTGTGATTATCCCACCATCTGGCAGGGGTGTATTGGAAGGCTAAATCCAGTACTGTGATCCTTTGATCTTCTAATACCTTTTCTTCCATGTTGAGCAGAAAACTATCAAGTCCTGAGGTACCATCATATAATGGGTGTTCTCTAACCTCAATTTTGACCCATATAATTTACTTGATAGTTGCACATCTTCTTGAGAATCTTTCTTATGAGCCTTCCTGCCAACTATCAAATTCTAGTTCTAAATCTTCGTCTATCGACTGTATACTCCTCCAACTTACCGATCCATCAGTAGTAGGATTTATGTAATCTTCTCTTGTTCCTATTGTTACAATGTACAATTGATCCAAGTCTTCTCCCTCCATATTGTTATCTGTTGGCTCCGTATATCTGGGGCCTACATACGAATCCAAGGGTTGAACTACCTTGATTCCATTTACCTCAAATGTCATAGTGTCTTTCTTTAGGTCAATCATTGCATTGTTATCATATGCCCAATCAATACCAAGTAGGGCAAGATAAGGGTCCTTATCCCCCGTAATCTCAATCACCTCAAAATCAACTACATTCTTCACTCCCGCAACATCTATTTCCACATTCTCTAGTATTCCTATTGGGAAAATGAAATATTGGTTGGCCATTCTTAGCTGGATTGGGAAATATGTCAACAGGGGTTTTCCTAGGGCTTCCCAAGTCTTTTTCGGAAGAATGTTCACATCAGATCCTAGATCTAACATAACATCCTTAATCTCAAACTTGTTTAGCTGGGATACTAGTCTAAATTATTTTCCAGTTTATACTTTCCTTCTCTGCACTCTCTGAGCATTCTTCTCAAGAATATTAGTCCTTATTATTGCTTTTGTGGGTTCCTCGTTTCCTAACATTAGGTATAGCACATTGCACAATTTTTTTGTTAACTGGTCATTCCCAAGAATATCATAAAATAACTGAAACCATAGGTTGAATATGTTTTGTGTTTGCTCATGCTGTCTTGGTGTGACTACAAGGTTTCTGGGTGCAGGGGGTGAAGCAGGGACTTATGCAATCTTAGGGTAAACAATAGGTTGTGGGGGCTTCTCTTGCATCTCAGGGCTAGGGATATTCTGAAATACTTCTATGGCATATTTAACTTATAGCATTCTATAGGTCTCTTGTCTAGGGTTAGGTGAATATTAGTCTAAATTTCTCGGCCATGCTTTTCACATACCACTAGTTCTAATTTATGATTACTATTGTCTGTAAAAAGAAATTATTTAATTCTTTGCAGGACTACTTCAAGCTCAGGGTACTTACTTGTAAAAGAGAAGTCCTTGCAAAAGTGATCTTCCAACATTTGCTAGTCATTGGTTTGTCTTCAGGTTTCTTCATGCATGAACCAAGCTTTCAGGATTGGACCTAATGTGTGGGGAAATACCTGAACCCTGAAGCGAGAGGGCATTTCCGCAACTTTCCACTGTGTTATGCACTATTCAATATGTGTTTTAGGATCATACTCTCCATTGAACTGTTGTGGAACTTGGAAATTCATTTGCATCTATGATTCTAGCTGCTCCTTATCATGAATCCTATATTTAATAGCTAGCTTCATGTCATCCCAATTTCTAAGTAAGGCTTTGTGATTATCCCACCATCTAGCAGGGGTGTCTTGGAAGGCTAAATCTAGTACTGCGATCCTTTGATCTTCTACTACCTTTTCTTCCATGCTAAGCAGAAAACTATCAAGTCCTAAGGTACCATCATATAATGGGTGTTCTCTAACCTTGGTTCTGACCCATATAATTTCCTTGATAGTTGCACATCTTCTTGAGAATCTTTCATATGAGCCTTCCTGCCAACTATCAAATTCTAGTTCTGAATCTTCGTTTGTTGATTGTATACTCCTCCAACTTATCGATCCATCAGAAGTAGGATTTATGTAATCTTCTCTTGTTCCTATTGTTACAATGTACAACTAATCCAAGTCTTCTCCCTCCATATTGTTATCCGTTGGCTCCATATATCTGGGGCCTACATACGAATCCAAGGGTTGAACTAGCTTGATTCCATCTACCTCAAATGTCATAGTGTCTTTCTTTAGGTCAATCATTGCATTGTTATCATAGGCCCAATCAATACCAAGTAGGGCAAGATAACGGTCCTTATCCCCCGTAATCTCAATCGCCTCAAATCAACTACATTCTTCACTCCCACAACATCTATTTCCACATTCTCTAGTCTTCCTATTGGGAAAATGAAATATCGGTTGGCCATTCTTAGCTGGATTGGGGAATATGTCAACAAGAGTTTTCCTAGGGCTTCCCAAGTCTTTTTCAGCAGAATGTTCACATCAAATCCTAGATCTAACATAACATCCTTAATCTCAAACTTGTTTAGTTGGGCTACTAGTCTGAATTATTTTCCAATTTGCACTTTCCTTCTTTGTACTCTCTAAGCATTCTTCTCAAGAATATTAATCCTTATTATTTCTTTTGTGGGTTCCTCATTTCCTAACACTAGGTATAGCGCATTGCACAAATTTTCTATTAACTGGTCATTCCCAAGAATATCAGAAAATAAATGAAACCATAGGTCGAAAACGTTTTGTGGTTTCTCATGTTGTCTTGGTGTGACTACAAGGTTTTTGGGTGCAAAGGGTGAAGTAGGGACTTACGCAATCTTAGGGTAAACAATAGGTTGTGGGGGCTTCTCTTGCATCTCAGGGCTAGGGATATTCTGAAATACTTCTATGGAATCTTTAAAGAACAACTTATGTTTCAGCAGATCATACATGTCTTCTTTAGGTGATGGCTTTTGGATCTGAGGTAGATTATTTGCATTAGCTCCTATCTTTGCTCCTCCTTGAGTAATGATATTGAAGTTCAACAATTGTCCTTTAATAACTATTTTGATTTATGAACTAATGAGGTTAGTTCCTCGTTGACATACCCGATATTCTCATTTTGAAATTAATTATGGACAGTCTTCAATTGCATGCCCATTGGTTATGCAGTGAGAGCACCACGACCGCTTCAAATGAGGAAAATATCTATCCATATGGTCTTGTTCATCACAGTTATAGGATCTTCTTGGTCCTCTTCCCCCAGTTCTTCCTACTCTGAAGTCTCCTCCAGCTCCACCTTCTCTACCACTTCTTGGTCCCTGAGGAGCTTCATTCACACTGAATGTTGTTTGATCCAACCTGTCTGCAAGTGCATCCAACACTCTACATTGATTGGTAGTATGTGTGGTAGATGCACAAAACTCACAGTGTACAGTATTTGGTACTGCTGAATACTTTTACATAATGGGACATTGTCTCATCCCATGCCCATGGATTCGCCAAATCTCGCAATATTCAACTGTTGGTGCTACTTGGCTCCTTGGAAAAGCATGATATGGGGTGGGGTTATGGAATGGTAAATTCATAGATACTTGTGCAAATCTTCCCGTGGGTCCTGGTGAGGGTCCCATCATATTCTCTGGAGGTTCCATTCCCCTCATCTGTTGACATTCAGTTACGAGATGTCCTTCTATGTAATATCTGGTACACCAGACCTGCGGTCATCTTGGTCTAGGTATCATCAATTCTTGAATATTTTCTGTAAGAGTTGATATTTTCCCTTGTAGTTGCGCCAAATTTGCATCTGTTGGGGGTCTTGTCACTCTCAGGCTCCCCGAATAACCTGCCATGGCTTCAATCTTCATTGATTGTTCCAAGGCATGTGTCAAAGTGGCTATCCGTTGTTGCATTAACAGAATCCATGTTAGAGGTAGCAATCCCTGAATATACCATTATATTTGGTGCTCTTCATGGATTGGATGTGCTAACCTAACTATAGCATCTTTAAACTTTTGGCTATATTTCTAGGTTGATTCACCTTCCCTTTGTTGAATCTCATGCAACTTAGACAAAGCATGTTGTTCTGACTGAGGTAGCTTAAACTCTGTTATGAACCTTGTCCATACTTGGGTGAGTGTGAATGCTTGACCTTGCATTCCTGACACTCGTGGCTCAATAAACTTCATGTACAATTTGAGAGCACGACCTCTCAAGGTAGTTTGGAACTCAACCAACTTATTTACATCCGGAGTCCCTATAGACCTCCAGACTGCTTCAGAAAAGAACCACTTGTATAGAATACAATTGGGGTATGGGCGATTCGGGGATGGCGCCACTAGCTTCAGGGAAATTTTCTTTGATCTAGGGGGTCTCATTCTCTTCTTCTAGAGTGGTCCCTTCAACTGGATTCCTGATATTTCCTATCATCGAGGTTGATTCTTCTCTTTCCTCTTCAATATCCATGTCATCTTCCTTCTCTCTTGCTTCTACAACTTATCCTTGTTGTCCACCCTCCTAGGGAATCCTTTCTCTCTGCGCTTCTCTCTCACTTAGTCTTTGACTAGACAGTTTTTCCTGTCTTCTCATCTTCCGCAACTCTTCTATCTATCTTTCCTCTACTTCTCCTGGTTTGACTTCTTTCCACAACTTCTCAGACTGTCTTGTTGCTTTATTTATCTTGTCACTCCACCACTTCTCAACTATGGCTGATCTTTTCAAGGCTTGCTCGTCTCTTGAGTCCATTCCTTGTTGTTTGCCTCGTATATCAAAGAACCCTTCCCCTCTCTCAAGCCATGACTCCACCAAAACCTCACCCTACCCCAAGCGAGGGTGTTTACGCTACCATCTCAGTCGGGGACATAGTCAACATCCCCTCTTCTATCAAGAAAACATTAATCAACAGGGGGATTTTGCTCAATAGTCTTCCCCTTGCATATTTCTTGAAATCCTCTTTAGCCCATGAAAATGATTGGTGATTCTCAATCGGGGACATAGTCAACATCCCCTCTTCCATCAAGAAAACCTTAATCCATAAGGGGATTTCTCTCAACAGTCTTCCCCTTGCTTATTTATTGAAATCCACTTCTAGTCGTGAAAACGATTGGTGATTCTCAGCTAAAAACTCAATAATGTATCCTTCTAACTTGGTATTGACCCAGAAATTAACCGCTCGTGTGACTGGACAATCCAATCGATGAAGTGATGCAATATTTTTTGTATCCCAAGTACATGTCCTCTTGACTCGTTCTTGGAATTGTTGAGCACTCAACACACCCTAAAAATTCTATGTCCATTTGTACTTTTGGGGTACCACTTGATCCTTTGCACTCTTTTTTTTCACTTCAGTATGAAACTAATGCCTGCGCTTATATTTTGTGTTTCATGTTTGAATTGTTTAAAGTCTGATTGAACATACAAAAAAGAATCATCTTAAATTTAAATGGTACTTAACAACTACTTAAGGAATCGACAGTCTAAATCTTTCCCCAACACGCTTAGGAATTTTGGCATCGATAAAGGTTAAAGGTGATGAAAAACACTTGAGAAGTTCAAAATAGTCGAGCTCCAATCTTCATCGGCGTCGACAGATGAAAGTCTCTCCTTTATGTGAATGAGCTTCAGCAGGAATATTGTCGAAGACCGATCCGTTCGGCTTCGGTAGGAAAACAAAAAAAAAGTAAGTGATGCGCAAGGAGAGGAGTGGTATCGCTGACCACCGACTCCCAAAATGTTTTCGGCGTCGGAAGTAATTATCAGGAGGATATCAGTAGAAATATGTGCAAAGATAGTAGTTGATCCCCGATCTTTACGCCGGAGAGGCATGACGTGATGAGATGTTCTAACCCTTAGATTTGTTAGGTACGACGCATTTGAATTGTTAGTTAATTCGTGGATAGTGCATTAGTTCCTAATTCATGCACTAATCAAAAGGGACTATTTAATCCTGCCAATACAATGCATCCTCCTTCGCGCCTCCGTCGTCAACTAGTTAGAATTTATTCACAGAGATCCGACAGTAGTTTATTTTGAATTTGCATTAATTACTCATATTAACTGATTGATACGATTGATAGAATCTATCCAGTTATATTCTTTCAATTCATGGTGTATGATCCTATTCTTCATAGCAAGGAATTCAGAACAAACAGAAGAGCAAGGCTAACAATCCAGAGAATGTGCCCAAGGTTCAGTGAGTATTAAACAACTATCTTAGCAAGCATTATAGGTATGTATCCTCTTGTGGTGTTTTACGCTTTATTTTATAAGTTCCCACCCAACGTTGCTCTGTACACATGTTTAAAGGGTCGTTTTAATTGTAGGAACAATGCCTCCAAAGAAACCCTCCACCAGGAAATCCCCAAGAGCACCAAAGTTGAAAGAACCAAAGCCAGGAGAAACTAAAAGGAGATAGCCTTCGCCCTAAAGGAGCTCGAACACTTGCGCCATATGGATAAATACTATAAAGGTGCCACATAGACTGTTGTGTATCTGAAAGGTGATTTCAGAGGAGTTTACAACGTGTTCAAGAAGGAAAGACACATGTTAACTGCGAACGTGGATGAGTTCCAAGAGGAAACTTTCAATGCACTTGCAACATGCAAGGAGATGGAAAAATGGTATGAAAGGGCACAACAAGCGGTAGAAAGACTCGTGTACATTGAGGCAGTCTAGCAGGGCTGAGACAAGGAAGAACATGGCATTCGGACGGTGGGAAAAAGTAGTCTTAATCGCATGAAGCGATCAGCCGAGTACTGGGCTAAGATTCCTCGGGAACCACACCGAGAGATCCAAGAGAAATGGACCAGATGCAAGAAGCACTGGGATAAAATTAACAAAATAATGAAG
>CBVK0103878288.1:0-12653 GCA_900067695.1 Picea abies | reverse complement strand
TTGAATGACCTCCACTATTATCACTATGGGCCCTTTGGGCCCCCCCACTACCTCTCTAGCTACCTTACAATATATTAGTGACATACACAGGTGACTGAGGGGATATACCGTGGTACCTAGGGAAAACATCAGGCCATGCTTTGCAGAGTATACTCAGAGGGTGTTTCCATATTTGAGTTGCACTTGCACAAGTAAGTTTCTCTAGTTTTGGCTAGTGTAATTGTTATTCCAACTAGCTAGTGATTTGCTTGTCTTATCTCATAGGAGATTTTTCTAGTGTGTGTTGGTCCTTAATGTTAATATAAATCCCTAGTGTTTCATTGATATTATCACACCATGGAGTATTAGGAGCTCCGCTGCTCACAAAGGATTCTTGACCTACCGCCAGTTAATCTTGAGCCACCTCTGCCACCATTAAGGTGAAGACTAGACCAACAAGGGTCTTTTGAGGAGATCGGGATACGAGAAACTAAGCTCGACCCATATCCAAGAGGAGAACATTTGATTCTAGAGGAACCAACCATTTCTGACCTCAGAGAAAAATCTCTTGGTCCATATAACCCTCTGATCACCGATCTATTGGCACCCATCATTGTACAAGTTAAACCTTACAAGCTCAGGTAGTGTCACAAGCAGTGATAGAGACAAATGTTACTACTTCTTCAGGGAATCCTCATATTCCCTCTATGGCTATCACTATAGGGGGTTTTCTGCCTCCTAACCAACCATCACCAGTCTGGACTACCATGGTCTTGACTGCCTCTACCTCGGGGAATGGTATGATTCCGTATATGGAAACCATCATTGTTCCTTTCACCCAGAGTGTGACAGGCCCTCTGTTTTCATATGGGATGCCTGGCTTCGATATGAACTTTCTCCTTTCCTACTCCACTCTACAGAATTTAGGTCTAGAGGAAGGGAGCTTGAAAGCTCCTCTATAAGGATCTATGGGGGGCATTTCATCTCCCTATAATGCTTTCTTTTACGGAGGGTTCATATACCCCCTTCGTCCCGTTTGCTTGTCGGTGCTCACCAGCACTCTGTAGGGACGAACATAAACTATAGTTTGTTTGGAGTAGATATTCAAGGAATTCATTATTATAGCATGCTGGTATGTTCAATATCATTCTCTTTGTTTGACATGTTTGGTAACAACGCATTCTCTTCAGTTGTCATCTTGGCCAGGGGCAACCCCGGTTATGGACAACAAAATCCTGTGTAGGGTACTATTCCTATGTAGGGGGAAAACTCAGTAATTCTTTCCTCACAAGGACCTTGGAATCCATGGCAGGGATCATTCCCCTCATCAGGGATGATGACTAGGGGAAACCCCTTCCATAGACAATGAAATCTTGGGCAAGTCTCATGACATATTCCCATCGACCCGACAGGGGGCAACCCTTCCCAAAATCCTTGGAATACAACACAAGCCCAACCCTCCATGTCCTACTATGGGAGTTAGCTGATGATGTATCAACAAGCGTAGATTTTGTACGATATTCATGGCCATGGTTTTTAACAGAACCATGGCCAGCAACCTAACTTTTCCTGGCAACTTGGTGTTAGCCAAACTCCAGGCTCCTTTTTCCCTGGTTATAATCAACAACCCAAATCACCATTTTTGGCAACTCTGCACTTGTCAGACTTGACAAGGTTATTAAACGACCCCATCTATCATGATCCACATTGGCCTCCCATTCCAACCAAGTTTCCTTTAGATTATTCTAACCAACACATTTGGCCTCACAAAATTTGGATCTGTTATGAAGAAGTTATGACGTTTTTACCCGAAATACCTTAGCCAAACTCCAGGCTCCTTTTTCCCTGGTTATAATCAACAACCCAAATCACCATTTTTGGCAACTCTGCACTTGTCAGACTTGAAAAGGTTATTAAACGACCCCATCTATCATGATCCACATTGGCCTCCCATGCCAACCAAGTTTCCTTTAGACATTCCAAAATTTGAAGCTAAGCCTAATGAAGATCCAAGTGATCATGTGACTACCTTCCATTTACGGTGCGCGTCCAACTCTTTGAGAGATGACTCCATACAATTGCACTTGTTTCAACACACTCTCATCGGGAGTGCATAGAAATGGTACATTGAGCTCGAATGCTCGAGATACTTTTCCTTAGGAGAATTGGTAATGGATTTATTAAACCATTTCCAATTACCCGTGAGATACGATGCCGACACCGAATTGTTGGCCAACTTTGAGCAAACAAAAGCGAACCATATCTTAGATCACATCCAAGAATGGAGACGCCATAAGATTTTGATCAAAGTACCAATCCCACCAACACTCCTGCTTGAGTGGTTCCTTAATTTTTTGGTACCCTAGTTATATAAAGACATCGCAACCTCAGGGGTATTTTCAGAAGAAGAAGCGACAATGAGAGCTCAACAACTAGAGTTCATTTACTCTCAGTCTGGTTTACTTTACTAAGTCTTCCCAGATGCACCGCAGTATTGTTGGTTCAGTGCAAATGAATCTCATTGATCAGCTATCAAATCAATTGAAAAAATTGTCAATACTTTAGAGAGCAGCCAGCCAGACCACTGGTTCGACTGCTCCCCCTACTCAAATGTCAGATGTACACAGTGTAAAATTGATAAACACAAAGGCCACCCAACAGCCTGAAGGAAAGAATAAACAATGAAAGAAGGGTAAGGGGGATAAGAAACCTACAAATAATGCTGGCAAGGCAACACAAAAAATAAAAATTCGAAATATCTGTGTAATCTTTGCACGGAGGACCATCCGACTCACCAGTGCCCTTAGCTTGCAGAGGCTTAGAAGTTATTAGCACCGTAGCATCCTGCCGTGTTAAATATTTAACTCAAGCCTCTTTGAGCACAGATGGGGGTATTCAGGAACCCCGTCCATCTTTGAGTAATCCTTTGTCCACGAATGTGTACATGATGAAAGGTGGTGCTGATATAACAACTAGGTCATGGAACTATGGAATGCCAAACACCTTTGAGAAGGGTAAATAAGCCAAAAATCCATATCTCCTCTCCAGATTGAGAATCCATTGCATGAAACAATGACACACATCCCAAAAGGTGTGTTCAAGAAAGCTTCCCACAACCCAAATGCAAGGGCTACCTAGAACTACTCTGTGGTGGAGGATTTGTCTCAAACCCCTTGTGCAATGTCTTCTTTGGAAGTCCTCCAGAGCTTCCCTTCCTAGAGAAAGGATTTGTTAGCTACCTTAGCATCTACTGAGACTTGTAATCTAGGAATGATCATGATTGATATGACAGAGTTAAAACCTCGTCTCCCTTACCATGTGGCATTTCAGATAGTAGTGTCTTACACCACGAAAAATTTTAATCGAAACATTTTCGGCATGGTGGTTGATGAGGGTGTCTCGACATGCATGATGTCTTTGGCATGTTGGAAGGCCATTGGCCAACCCATTTTGTCTACGTCACCTACTATTCTTACCACTTTTGACGATCGTTCGTTCCAACCACATGGAATCATCCTCTCTTTCCCTGTACAGTTAGGGGGATGACCATGTGCATCAAGTTTGAAGTGGTCGATGCATCCCTCAACTACAATCTATTGTTAGGAAGGAGTTGGACCTATGCTATGCAAGCAGTGGTAGACCTAGTCCACCTTACATTGAATGACCACATTCTCATATATTAAATGACTTCCGCTAATAACACATAACTACATTCCCATTGGGTACCTCCCTAGGTACCCCATATTACCTCCCTAGGTATACCACATTCTCTCATCCTAACCCTTCATTGGGGGTATCCACAGTCCCGATGATTGATAACCCTCAGCCTGACATTGTTAATGTAGGGGTTGGATTGTGCCCATCTTTGATGGGTACTTTCGATTACACACCTCTGACTAGTAATGTATAGTACATATTGGTTGTCCCCAACCAACCTAGGGCTAAACTCTTTCAAATATCATCATTTCGCATGACTTAATTTAATGATCCATGGACTCTTCCTTCCCCATCAGCTATGATGGAAGGCAAAAAGCACCATGGCATGGCCATGCCTTTGTCCATGACTCGAGATAGGACAGAAGTTACATACTCTATAGTCCAGAAAGCTTCTGCCAACCCCGATATGACTCCAGCACAGGAGTTAGATCCGATTCTCGAGCCTATTTGGGCTCCAGGTTCCCTCGCCAATATTGATTCTTTAGACTTGGTCTTGCCCTCATACGAGACAATTATTGAGGCAATGACTAGTCCAGACAGACCCTTGGATGATCTCCATCAGAAATCTTCTTTTCTCACAGAGTTAAGAAGAATTGAAGTAGGTGAATTCACTTTGACTATGACTCGAGATAGGGCTTGTCCTATCAATCCTTTGGCTATGCACACTATTTACAATGAAGGAAATATGGAAACCATCGCTAAAAAAAATACCTATTGATATCTCCAAAACCCCTGGCATCATGGAGAATATCTTCGTTGGAGCAAACTGCTCCCCTGAGTAGATTCAAATATACATGGATTTATTTAAATAATTCTACGACATGTTTTCCTGGTATTACGAGGAAATTCCAGGCATAGATCCAAGAATCATTGAACATGAAATCATGACATATCCTGACACTAAGACAGTCCGACAGAAGATTCATCTGGTTAATCCTAGGAAAGCAACAACTATTAAGGCTGAAGTAAAGAAACTACTCAAATTTGGTTTCATCCACCCTGTCTAATTGACTCAATGGGTGTTAAATCTTGTGCTAGTCAACAAAAAACAGGGTACGATTTGTGTATGTACAAACTTCCATGATTTGAACAAGGCCTATCCAAAGGATAATCTCCCCATGCCATTTATTGACCAAATAGTCAATGAATGCATAGGTTGCGAGGCCTTTTCTTTCATGGATGGTTTTTCAGGATACAATCAGATACAGATCAAGCCCGAAGACCAACACAAACCCACTTTCATTTTTTTGTGGGGTACATTCACTTATCAGAGGATGCCTTTTGGTATAAAAAATGCTGGAGCCACTTTTCAGCAGGCCATGTCTTTTGATTTCCATGATCTCAAACAGATAGTTGAGTCTTATCTTGATGATTTAGCATCATGATCTCGTTAGAGAGCTGATCATCCCACACACCTTTGACTTATGTTTGAGAGATGTTGCTACTATAGGATTTGCTTGAATCCAAACAAAAACAGGTCTTCTTTTAAGCCCTTTTTAGACCCTCTAAACATGAAAAGCTTGTCGAGTGATCTTGTTGCCCTTCACACTCTCCAAACTAAAATTTGAAGGCACATCTTTCTAGCAGTAGTTTACCCCTTTTTCGGTCCAGATGGTGAAAATATACAAACAAAGATATATGTTGTCCCTTGACCAAGTTTTGAATATACTTGGTAATAATTGACCTATTTTTGGGACTTTGAAAGGCTATCGAAGACGGAGCGCAGGATGAAGCAGAGATTGCAGGATCTCAGACCCTTTTCTAGGCCTTTTTGGGTTTTGGGATTATCTAACGGGTATGGGAATGTCGGCCCATTGATTTACCCATGCTTAGGCCCACTTTTGTATTGTATAAATAAGTAGCTAGGTGAAGCAAGTAGAGAGCAACAAGTTCGATCTGTGTGATCGAAACTACTAAGTGTTGAATAGAGATTTTTTTTGGTGCATGCTTTGTAGGACTTGCAAAGCTAAGTGCAAGTAGTTGTAAGAAGGCTTTGTGCTGTGACTTATCTCGGGGAAGGAGGATATAGCGGAGTGCGCAAATATCATGTCCTATGCAAAGTAGGATTTTTTAGGCTCTATGCATGTAACTGATTAACAAAAGATAATAGAAGAGAAGAAGAGTTGGTGGACATAGCCCTAGGGTGGGGGTGAACCACGTATATGTTGTGTTTCTCTACTTGGTGCAATGTATTGATGTGTTCCTGTGTGATTTTTTTAGTGCTTTATGAATGTTAGATATATCTATTGTTGATTTGTTCATAATAAGGTGAATGAATGCTATATCTAACCTATGTGAGTATGTTGAGTGTCTGAATCTGTTGGATCTAATGATTTCCTTTCATGCTAAGTGCTATTAGATGTTGGATCTAGTTAAATACTATGATGTTATGTAATTAGGGTTTGTCTGGGCTATTACTAAGAACTGAATATTGATGAATGTTGACTACTAAGTGCTTTATTAAGTGTTTGAATCATAGATTTATTTCCCAGCTAAGGTTGTAGACATCTAAGTCCTGCAACCACCCCTGCCTCTACCNNNTCTGCTTTGCAGGTGTTGTTGAAAGGGTTGGTAGTTAGGGTTTTGTTGGTGCGATGTTGTAGCGTTGAACCCTGGGTCTAGCCCTGTGCCAACAAATGGTTCTGTTGCTAGGACCTGAAACTGTGATTGTTGGGAACTGAGCAAGAAGAAGCTTTGTGTGAAGATCTGAAATAAAACTGTGATTGTTGGGAACTGAGGAAAAAGAATATTTTTTCGAAGATCCGACCTGAAATTGTGAAAGCTCTGTGTGTAGATATTTTTCTCTAGTGCGCAGTAATATACTTGATCTATGAAGCTATGTGCCAAGAAGGATCGGATCTGAAAAAAAGAGGCAAGATATGCAAGATTTGTGCTCTCATAAAGGTAAGAATAGTAAAAAAAATTAGATCTAGAAGCTTTTTGCTCTGTTGAAGTAAGATAAGTAGAAATTTTTGTTTCCAGAGTATGGATCTAGGTATTTTTGATAATTTTTGTCCTAGTTTGAAAACTAGGGCACTGATAGATGAAATAAGATTTGATATGAGTGGATTTGACAAGAATAGTGAAAGATATGTTATACCTATGCATAGAGAGAATGTTTGGACTAACAGATGTATGCAGGATCCTAGAAAGAATGTTTTGCAGGTTGGATAGTATGATTCTAGTGTGCTGTACAGAAAAGGTTGGGGATCATTTAAGAGAAAGAGAGGATTAACTCTTTGTTACAGTTGAAGAAAACCAAGACAAATTGCTAAGGAATGCTCTGGAAGAAGACCTAGTTATCTTTGTTGTAAAGCTACGGATCATGAAGTTTTAGATTGCCTGAGAATGATTGCTAAAGTTGAAAGGATGAATATGAGACAAGAAGACCATGAGAAAGGTCAAGCAATTGAAACTAGGATAGAACCCTAGAAAGAATCAGAGAAAGTATTACTACAGATGAAAGAAACCTTGAATGACCACTAAAATGTCAGCTTATCAAAAATATTCAAAGAAAAAGAATGCATAAAAGAATAGGAGACTTTGACATTGACTGTGTTCTGGATGAAGAAACACAGGTGAATATTATAACAGAAAGAACTTGGGAAACTTTAGGAAAGCCTACTATGATTTATTCATTGGGTGGAATAGGATTATTCATAGGAAAGATGATAAACCTATGTGGAAAGCTCACCCAGATATCTATGAGTGCCAATGGAACTTTGACAGAGGAAGAATTTGAAGTTGCTAAATTTATTGAGGACAACACTCCATTTTCTATGTTACTAGGAAAACATTGGATTGAGAGATCTCAAGCTAGAAGGAAAGAAGAAGAAATATTAGAACAAAGGAAGCAAGAGTTAAAATATTTCATGGCTAGGAGGATCGCACACTTGATTCAAGAATAGGAGAACCAAGTGAGGCTATTTAAAACTAGATACTTGGATGTTGACATTGGAAGAACACTAGAATACCTACAAAATACGGAAGTACCTACCCCAGATAAGGAAGAAGTATTACCCTTGAATTTTAGGAAAGAATCTCAACAACATGAAGTTACTCTATCGAAAGAATATAAGAATTAGAATGGAAAAAGGAATCCCGAGACGAAGCTCACTGGAAAGAAGGTTAGAAAACTAAGAAGAGAGATAATATTGAAACATTACAGAAAGTTCCAGAAGGAACTTCACAGAAGGAAAATTTGCAAAATTGGAACTCTATTGGGATATCAAAACAACGTCACATGGAACTTCTCCATGGTGAAGAAATATAGTCATTGGGAACATTATAACCATTAGATCAACAACCCAAACAAGAAGAAAGGACTTTATGGTTAGAAAGCTCGCCACCAGATCGTTGGGACCATGCCATAATGGAAATAACTGAGATAATGAAGTCTTCTTGTCCATTGGAGAAATCTGTTTCCAAGTTATCTATATATCTTGTCATGCCTGTTGGCATAGGAGAAAACCCAAGGTTCAATGCTACAACAACCCACCAACAAAACCCTAACTACTAGCCCTTTCGACAACACCTGTGAAGTAGATGAAGTCTCACCTGAGGTAGAGGAAGGGATGGTTGTAGGACTCATATGTCTGCAACCTTATCTGGGACACAGATCTATGATTCTAGTATTTAACAGAGCACTCAATAGTAAACCTTCATCAATATTTAGCCAATATCTACTCCATGGATAAAACAGAGCATTACAGCAATCATCTAGATCTAATGTATCTAAGCACTTAGAATAAGGAATTAGATCATATCTATCAGATTTAAGAACTAAGCAAGTTCACAGAGGTCATATCTAGCATCCAGATTCAACATAAGCACAAAGTATAAATAGATCTATCTATCTATCTATGTCAAGCACTTAGCAGATAACACATAAGTACACCAATCTATCTATGTCAAGCACTTAGCAGATAACACATAAGTACACCAACACATTGTAGAAAGAAGAGAAACACAACATATACGTGGTTCACCCCCACCCTGGGGCTACGTCCACCAACTCTTCTTCTTTATTAGCTTATTCAATCAGATACATGCACAGAGAGACAAAAAACTTACTCTGCATAGGACAAGAGATCTATGCACCTCACTAGATCCTTCTTCCTTGCGTTACAACATAAATCCCTTCACATTATGTTACAACCACTTTCACTTAGCTATGCAAGTCTCTCACAGTATGCACAAAGCATTTACAAGCCACACTTGCACTTAGCACAAAATCACATAGATGCCTCTTCCCTTTTTTCCTTACATCACCTAGACATCTATTTATATATTACAAAATAGGCCTGAGCATGGGTAAACCCATGGGCTGACATTCCCATACCTATTACATATTCCCAAATCCCAAAAAGGACCCAAAAAGGGGCCGAGATCTTGCGATCTCTACATCATCTTGTGCTCTGCCTTCAACAGGCTGTCGAAGTCCAAAATGGTCAAAATTGACCAAGGATCTCTCAAAACTTGATCAAGGGCCAACAAGACCCCAACACTCACCTGTGACTTGTCCCGAGTCACTCTGATGTAGAAATTTCTATATCGAAAGCCTCAATCTTGGCTCGAGCTACTTTGACTTGTTGTTGTGCTACAACCTCTTGTTCAACAAAATCTTGGATGACTGCATCATTCATAGGTCCTTCTAGGAACTGTTCAGCTGCATTAACATCCTACTCTAGTTATGATCCTCAGCCTTCAACTTTTGTGAACAATTGGTAGGCCATATCTTGTACGGATTGGAGTCTCTGAGTTACTTCCATAACTGTTCTATGAATATCATGAATATTCTATTGGGTGGTGCATTTCTCTTGAGATATATTCATTCTTTCCAGAGATGTCAGCAGCTTCAACTATGCTTGTATCATTTTGGATTGATACTTCACCTCTTGGAGTTGTGACTCTAGTGCTCTTAATTATGGACTCTCAGTGAGTCGCTTGTATGTTAGGGCACTGCGATCACTCAACTTCTTGTATTCCATAGCAAGGGCCTTTAGTCTCTCAAATGCACTCCTAGTAGTTGCTTCTCTTTGGTCCTTCACATCCTATGGGGTCTCAGGCATTTCACGTAGTTCTAAGTGTACAATGCATTGTTGTATTTGCTGGATCACTTCTTCAAGCTTCTCTGCTTGTTGTGTAACTTGATCTTTTGGCTTTATTTCTATGACTATCACAGAGCAAAGTGCTTTATTGACCTCTTCCTTTACTTCGAGTTGCTCGACAAGAAACAATTATTTTCCTTGTTGTATCTGTGATTTTTCTTCATCAAACTTCACTTGGATGGAAATGTTTTCCTTTTCTGTAGCTCGATGTTGTTCTACAAGTACTCCTTGTACTTGCATCAAAGCTTGGGTGTCTTTCTCTATTTCCTCTTGTGCTCGTCGAAGGTGATCTTTGACTGTATCAACTAATCGGTGGATTTGTGTTGGCTCGTCTCCCATCTCTAGTGTTCCCAAAGGCATAGGTGTAGTGGAGACTGCGTGGCTGGACTGTAGTGAATATTGTACCCCTCAGAGTTCAATTTCATTCCTATCATACATTGCTTCCTACTTGGCCTCTTCTTTTTCTTCTATTTATAGTGAAGCATCATTTAGGGGTGATATGAGGAATTCGAAGTCGTCAGAGGTGAGGACATTCTGCATCTTGGCCATGGAGGCTTTCAATTTCTTCCGGGAAGAAGGTTTCAGAGGCAAACCCTCCATCTTCTTTAGGGTATCAACCTCATCTCCTTGCTTCTATTCGACTTATTTTTCATCTAAATCTTTGCCATCACCTCCTTGCTCTGGTGATATGGAAGCAGTCTTCATGGATGCACTGTCTAATTCTTGGACCTCTTCAGTCTTCTTTGTCCTACTAAGTCTGGGTGTATCCTTCATAGTTTATGGGCTGTCAATGTTGGATATCTCTGGGGGTTTGGCAAAGATAAGGATTTTAGCGGACCATTCTTTAGTAATGTCCTCCAGGTCCTCCTCTGTCAGCTTGTAGTAGGACTTAAGTTGTTTCTTATGTTCATCAGCATGTGCTATAATATAAATGAAATGTTGATCTATATTGAACTTCATCAAAGGTTGGAACCATTGTAGAGTGTTTGGAGTCATGTGAGGCTCAGACTAGATGGATCTCTTTAGTTGATCGTAGTAGGTATGAAAAACAAGATTTGATTGCCACTGTTTGTTCATATCACTAGAATACCAAAGTGTACTGAACTTCGTGGCCAGTGGCTCAAATGGATCGATGTTGGGGAAGGTCGCACCTTCCGTCATCTCCTAGGTGATGAATGTGATAAGGATTAAAATTCAACTAAAATGGAATTCATAACCTTGATATTATGATTCTCTATAGTCTAGTTCCAACTGATTCACCAAGTACTTCTCCCTGTTCATTTGTAGGCCTTCTGTGCACTTCCCTGCAAGGTCGACCACAAAGTTGGTGACTTGGTTAGGTCAGTTATTTCTTACTAACTTTCCTACAATCAAATGAAAGGAGAGGCGCACTGCACCACTCTGGATAGAATCTACCTTGTAGCCTCACGTCCCCTTCTTAACATTATCGCATGTGTCCTTGATCCTCTGTGCTATAGTGTGATCCATGGTATTTCCTAGATAAAAATCCTGTGGATTAGGTCCCTGCATACTCAACCCTGTTATCCAATTGATCATTGTCATATCAACTATGATACGATGATCTAGCCAAAAATAGTTGCCATGGTAACAAGAAATCAACATCTTGACACAGGCATTCACCTCCTAGTGTCTTTCGAAGTGTAGGATCTTCATGATGTTTAGCAGGGTGGTCCACTCGAACTATGTGGATTCCCTTCAGGAGGTTTGCAGTGACCAAGGTGTACTTGAAATATCTAGGCACGCTATCTCAATTTACTGCACCACTCAGAGGTGGTATGTAGGTGGGTAATATAGTCGGGATCAATTTGGCATTCACAAGATCATCCCTATGCTTGGCTCTCTTTTCATCTGATGGTTGGAATGGTCTGGCTCTGTGAGTAACCAACAAATATTCTTTCATTTTTCTTATGGATGAAGCCTGTACACCTATACATAATCCTCTCTCTATCATGACTCTTTCAGTCATCAGGTCGAGGAGTACTTCTGTCATAGATTCTTTCACTGTGTTGACCTCCTCGAACATATGCTCTTAGGATTAACTAGATCGGGTTTAGATTAACTTAGACACTACAATGGAATAGATGGCATCAATGTGATGATCACTATGCAAGATTGACTTAATCTGTGACCTCAAATTCTTGGTTAGCAAAAGTGTTCTTGGTGCATGGTGTGATGGGACAAATATGTAGCTCAACAATGTGTATGAAGCCTTCCTGAATTTTTTTATGTCCATTATGGCACAATCCCAACTATCTTATGACGAGTTGTCTGGTCATAAATTCCTTTCTACCTGTTCAGATCATTTTTCTAACGATTATAATTTCCCCAGCAGCTATATTTCTTCTCCACGTCGAAGTGTCATGTGTTGTTGTGCTAATATCCCGACAAAGCTCCAATTTTGCAAATTTTCCTTTTGTGAGATTCTTTCTGGATCTTTCTGCAACTTTTTGATCTTATCTCTCTTCTTACTTAGTTTTCTAGCCTTCTTTCTAGTGAGCTTTGTCTTGGTATTCCTTTTCCCATTCTAATTCTTATCTTCTTTTGACATAGTGACTTCGTGTTGTGGAGATTCTTTCCTAGGATTCAAGGGTAATACTTCTTTTTTATCTGGGATAGGTATTTCAGTCTTCTGTGGGTCCTCTAGTGTTCTTGCAACTTTGATATCTATGTCACTGTTGTTAAATAGCTGTGATATGTTCTCCTATTCTTAAATCAAGTGTGTGATCCTTTTAGTTATAAAATCTTTTAACTCTTGCTTCTTATTCTCTAAGACTTATTCTTCTTCCTTCCTTCTGGATTGATCTCTTTCAATCCAAGGTCTTCCTA
>CBVK0103878256.1:0-15689 GCA_900067695.1 Picea abies | reverse complement strand
GATGAGATGTCCAAAAACTCCATTTCAGTTTGGATGTACCTATGTAGAGCCCCATCGTATTTTAGAACCATATGTCACTCAGAGTCTTTGATACCCAGCTTGATGTGTAAATTATGGAAGGTATTTGTGAACTCCAACATTGTTTGGTCCTGATTTGGATGCAGTGTGGTCCATCTCATGTACTGGTCATCATAATTTTCCATAGGGTAATATTGCTCCTTGATCGCATCCATAAAAAAATCCCAAGTGGGATTGGACCCAAATATTTTAGACTTCTATGTGGAACTTTTATCCCAGTAAGTTTCCCACCAATGTTTGACATGGGGTAGAGCCTTAAGGACCACAAAGGTGATATTTTCTCTGTCAAAAAAACTATGAACAAAGAAATAACCTTCTAGCAAATTTAACTATATTTCTAAAGCATCCACATCGATTTGACCTTCAAATATGAGAATATCAAAATTAACCTGTACCTTGAATGGGGTAGAGTCTCCAAAGAGAATGCTTGACAAAGACACACATGTTATTGTCGACAATCATTGAAGGATTTGGGAAACATTCTCCAACATCTCATTCCTCTGTTGCGCGAGGGCTTCCATAAGTAACAACTTGATGGGATAATCTTCTCAAAAGTCTCTATTTTCTTCCACCATGGGAGGCTTCTTGGGATGATGAGAGTGGTTTTCCTCAAGGGAAACTAGTATGAGACCAAACTCTCTATACCCTGACCTTGTCGGGGACATGCACTAAGAAATGACAATGTTCAGCTTGCTCTGACACCACTAATCCAGATTATTTTTGAGAACGAAATGAAGGAAGAGATATAACAATGAAATATAAAAAAATATTATGAGATACACATAAATATTTCAATAAACATAGAGATACAGTAATGCACATTTTTTATTAATGAGAGAATTATAGAGACTGTAAAATTACAAAGTGAATGGCTTAGTAGAATGGTGGAAACTTATCTATGAGAAGAGATGTGATGGATATGCTAATTCACAAGAATATGATCATTAAAATGAGGCTCCAAATGCATTTTTAACATAAATAAAATCCAAAACCCTAACCCCAGAAGATGAAAATCCAACAAGTTTATGGACCCCGTTTTGGATAGTTTGGTGTATCAACTTCCCAGGGGCGTAACTTTGGCATACTATCTCGATCTCTTTTTGGGGCACACGATAACTTGTTGGAAAGATATTGATGAGGAGCTTCATTTCACAGGATCAATCATGTATTTGACGATCATTGAGGTGCCCGATCGCGAAAAAGCATCGTTTAGGACCTTAAAATGACACCTGAAGTTTAGGACCTGAGAAAGTATTAAAAATAGTAAATTTCCAAAGAAATGTTTTGAGCGAGCTCGAATAGGTGGGTGGACACCGATATCCACCTAGATCACTATTAGAATCCAATTTTTTCAAGGTTATGCATTTTGAATTAGATTTTTTTTTGTGACAAACTTCAAAATATATATATGTACGTGATGACAAGGTTAAGAAGGAAAAGTTCTAAACTCATAGAAAATATTTCTTGAGTCTGAAAATGAAAGACGAAGAAAATGTTGCAACCTATCTCCTCTATGTGGATAAAATTTTCAACACAATCAGAGGATTTGGTGAAAATGTTGAAGAACTGATGATTTTACAGAAGGTGTTAGGGTCACTCCCCTTAATATTTTATGGAAATTTTTTTCCATTGAAGAAATGAAGGATCTTGATTCATTAAAAATGGATGAATTGCACTGGATCCTCACAACATATGAAATGGGGACAGAGAAAGAAAGTTCATCAAAGAAATAAGTATCCTTCAAAGACTCAAAGAAAACAAAGAATGGAGAGCATGAATCAAGAGATAGCTCCAATAATGAATCAAATGCAATGGCATCCCATTTTGTGAGGAAATTCAAGAAAGTATCCAAAAAATATAAAGGTAAGCTTCCCTTTAAATACTTTAATTGTGGAAAAGTAGGAAATTTTTTTGATAAGTGTCCATATGCAAAGGATGAAAGTAGTGATGATGAAGAATTCCATAATGTAAAGAAAGGGATCAAACACCACTAATGCAAAATGAACCAAAAAAAGGACAAGCATGAAAGGAAGAAGCAATCTTATAAACAAAATAATAATTTCTACTAAAAAGGGGTTAGTGACTCATCTAAAGAGAGAAATGAAAGTATCTCTAATACTGAAAGAGAAGAAACTCTTTTCATGGCCATAGAAAAAAATATTGATGAATTTAAAGGGAAAGAAATGATGGATTCAAAAGAAGAAGAAAATAATAAAATAGATGGGGAAGTGGATCTTGAAGAAGAAATCATGTGTCCCTTAAGGAAATAAAGAAGATTAGGAAAAACAAATTGAAATAAAAGGAGCATATGCAAAAATATGAAGAAGAGGATTGTGATTCAAAAGACAAAATATCACAAAGCCTTGAAGAAACACAAAAGACTATCATGAACCTAAAAGTTTAGTTAGAAGAAGCAAGAAGGACAAAAAAAGTGGTGAGAATATAGATAAAGGAAAAGGAAGGAAAATGTGAAGAGTTAGAATATGAATTTGTTTCCTTAAGTAAGGAACTAGAGGAAACAACTATTAAGTTGAATAGGAGCTGGAAATTTTAAAAGAGTACTGAAATATTAGCTGATAGTATCAATTATCAAAGGTCTCCATTCATTAAGACTGGTCTTGGATATGATGTTATTGTTTCCTCCCTACCTACACCTGGCCATGATACAACCAGGGAAGTTTTATCTACTATAGGTGGAGTTTATACTAGTTTTATAGAAGAGAAACCTATTATTGGTTGCGCCAAATAGATTGATGCATTTCTTATTCCTCACATCGCTGAATTTGAGCATATAAATGGAATTGTTGTTGATATGCCGGGTTGATCTACTCTTGTAAGTGAACCTAAACCAAATCCTAATTCCTTTGATTATCAAGTGTAAAGATCTATTCCATATCATCATCCTCACTATAAAAGTTGAAGGAATGGAAATAATTTTTTTATATCTTTGCAAAAGAGACATGAATGAAAACATTTTAGACCAGTGTCAACTACCAGGATAGATTTTTGTTGAACTGATGGATGGTCATGGAATAATTTGACCAGATATTTGAGGATTTCATATCATTGAGTATCATCTGATATACAATATTCCAACATTCCTCTTACTTATTTATCATTTCCTTGAAATTGGTCGACTGAGGATTGACCTGACATGATAGTCGAATAGAGTCTCAATTGAGTGGTTAAGAAGAAGAAAAAATTTAGGGGGAGCATAAATTTTCCATTGATGTCAAATGGGGAGAGTTCTAGATAGGGAGATAACTCTCTCTATTCCTCGGAGAGTTGGAGACTGGGGGAGAGTCACAGATAGGGGGGTAATTCTTTCTATGCATGGTGGACTATGTGTTTCATTGCAAGATTGTCATCAATGACAAAGGGAGATATTGTGATGTAGGAGCATCGCTCCACCTCACCAAGTGCCAACAATCCAGTGCATCAATGCACAAGGAGGAACAAGTTCCCAGGAAGGAGAGGCGCTAGTCCTGTCATTTTGAACCCAAATTTAAAATTTTAAATGCATAAATAAATGTATTAAAAGTTGTGAGGCTCAAAGAAGTCAAGCCATGTGCCTTTGTACAGGTTGCATGAGGATTCATCTTTAAGTGTTGATAGGTAGATAGGTTTAGGCCTAGCTCGGAGTAGTTTTCCATTGATTGTAATTGAATGGAATTAAATGTGAGTAGGTAGTTGGAGGGAAGGACCAAGGAGCCCCTCTTTTGTAAAAAAATATCTTGTTTTCAAATTCATTAGTGATGATTAGATGAGTGAGTGATAGAGAGAGCTCAATAAAGGAGAAGTGTTGAGAATCTGTTGCAGTCCAAACCTTGTAAATCTTTTTACATATGCATTCAAATATAATACAAAAGTAGTTTTTCCTTCATATGAGGTGTTTTTGTTCTTATGTGTGATGAATGGTTATTCTCTGAATGTTTTTCTTCATTTATTCATGTATGTTGTAGATGTATGAAAATATGTTACATTTGCAAGTTTCTCTATCTTGGTGAGGTTTTGAGTAGTTATGGGATCTTAGGCTTGTGCAAGGAGTGCACACCAGAGTGATTGAAAACTGTGTGAAGCCAGTGCAAGGAGTGCACTTGAACTCTCTTTAGAGTTCAGAGAAGAGCGTGCTAGGTAGGTACATCAGAACAAGATCAAACTCAAAATAAAGAAAACTATGCAAGGAGTGCACATCATAGTTGTTGAATACTTTGAAGAAGACATACCAGAGTTACTGAATACTCTGAGGGATCTGTAAGGAGTGCATTTAGCGAGCGTAGGAAGAATTTTGGAAAAAGTCTTAAGTCTAAGTCTTTTAGAAACTCAATGTGTAAAGAGTGCACATGGGAACACGTTGTTAAGTGTTAGTAAAATTAAAGGAGAGAGCATAAGGAGTGTGCCAGAGGTTGAGTGACATCGAGTCCAAAAATATCAGGAGGAAGAGCATCTAGATTACTAGGAGGGAAGAAGGATTTGTTAAGGGAGAAAAGGGAGAGAACCTTATAGATCTGAGAAAACCAAAGCTCACGAGAGATAATGCCATTGTGCATGAGGAATATGTAAGGAGTACAAAGGTCAAGAACCATTTAAGGTTCATGTTGTGGAGGAATCACAAGGTGAGAATAAGTGAGACTGATTCAAGATTAAAGGTCAGGAGGAGTAGCATTTTCTAGGAATACAAGTAGAAGAAAAGCTGACAACCCTGCAGGAGGGAAACATTCAAAGGGATGAGCCCTTTCAAATTGTAAAATAATTTCAAGTTCAGGAGGTGCAGCGTAGGCTGAGGAGTTATATCGCCGAGGAGAAGATTCAAAGGTTCAAAGCCTTTGAAAATTATCAAAGAATCCTTCATTGGGAGGACAAGCTACAAAAATCTTCAATCTCAGAGGGAGAGCAGATCTGGACCATTAGATTAGAGTCCATAATGAAGGAGGAGTGCATAAGAGGAGAATAGATCTTCACCATTGGATCTAGGCACGAGGATCAACAATCGTCCGATCCAGGTAAGTTGCATGAGGTTTAACTATCTCAGTTTTCAATACTTCTCAAATTCAATAGAAGTTGGGTGCAACTCTCAAAGGAGTAGTTAATGAAGAATGGAAATCAGTGGCTGAGATCCATTTGGGAGGTTGAAGGAGATCTAACAACTTTTATATCCACAATATTTGCACGAGAGTTAATCTGGAAAGTCCTTCAAAATTCACGCATTCTGGTGATTTGGAGTGTAGAGGCATCGGGACCCCTGAAGTCCCAAAGGTTGAAGTGAATAAGGACCGTCCATTCAAGAAGGACGTGTGTCAACAGATCTAGGAGTCCAGAGGTCCAGTGCTCCAGAGGATTGTTGAGGTTGTGCATCGAAATGACCGAAGCTCTGAAAAGTAGAGAAGATCTCAGTCATCCGTTGCGAAGTACACATGGAATCAAATCGAGAATTCCATAGGTTTATCACTCAGAGAGAATTGTGGCATAATGATTTGAACTTAAACGAATCTTGGAGTGCTGAAGTATTGTGGGATTTTGATTAGAGCCAGGACAGGTGGTAGAATATTCAGAACTATGAAGGTCTGACACTTTGAAGGAAATAGAGTGCAACATTGTTGAGGACTCCAGAAGGCTGGAGTCAATCCTATCCATCCATTGGAGGAGTATAGGTGGCGAAAGATCCCAAGTTTGGGGACATGGAACTTTGGAAGATTTGAGTTGTCATGTATACAGGGAGAAAAAAAAATCTCTGAAGTCAAGAAGACATCCTAGATGTTGATCAGGAAGGGGATACGTGGATTACAGGGAAGTATTTTTGGTGTTTCGGTGTAGGAATATGCAATAACTTCTATAGTTTGACGACCAAATAAAATCACCGAAGCCTGAATCACGAAGGTGGAATAAAAGGCATTGATCTGGGGAGCATTGAAGCCATCCGATTATCCTTTTATTCATTTGAAACTCCACATATATTGGGTTGTGTTGTGTGGATGCCAAACAATCCTGATGCCTGAAAAGGAGAATCTGAACCATTGATTTTTCAAGGCTTGAGAGATGTCGATTTGAAATTTGGGCATATTCACCGATTCGACAATTGTGGAGGTTTGTGGAAAAACATCGAGGGGGAAAAAACACCGAATCCTAAGGCGTGAAATAGGCATAGAGATATTGATATGGGGAGTTCCAGAGCCATCTGATCTACCTTTTTCGAAGATTTACACTTTGTGAATGTTATGCGTGTTGGATGTGGTCAGAAATCACTGAAGCCTGAAGGGAATAGATCAGGACCATCCATCGGTCAGAGCTCGAGGACTTTCGATTTGATACATGGGTGGAAGATATTTTTTGAAAATCAAAACTTTGCAAGTGTTGTGCATTGGAGCAAGAAAGAAAATCGCCGAAGTCCGTATTGTGAAAGAGGCATAGAGTCATCGATTCGGTGGCGAAATAGGAACCATCAAATCTGCCTTTTTGACGATCGACACTTTCTAAGTGTTACATGTATTGGACGTAGTTAGGAAATATACAAAGTCAAATCCTTGCAAATAACTAGAGCCATGGATCTCGATGTATATTTAGAACCATCGATCTTACTACCTATCACTTTTCAATAGTTCACAAATTCATGCGTTCGGGGAAGATCAAGGGTAAGAAAGGTAGATCGTCGAATCTTGAGCGCAGAAATAACTCGTTCTTCTTGGCACTTGGTCACAGTACTTGGTCACGTGAGGAGTTGGTCGGAGAAAATGGGATAAGATCCTAAAAATTGTTTTAAAAGGAAGATAGGTTTACTAAGAGCTCACAGGTCTTTTGTAGGACCTACGCCTTAGGTGAAGGACCTGTGTAAAGGATTTTGGGGGCTCAATAGGGACCGAAGAGCTGATCCAAATCTTGATTGTGAAAGATCCTAGACTGGGAGGTTGAGGGGACCCTGCGAGAGGGTGGGTTTTGCATTAAGTGGTATCAGAGCTTGATTTTGTCTACAGGTAGCAGGCGAGTGAGGAAAGTTTTGTTTAATACCAACAAGTGGTATCAGAGCTTGATTTCTATCTGTAGACAGTAGGAAAAGGAGGAGAAAACAAGGTGTGATTCTTTGTGAATATTGTTCCAAGTTGTGTAGTAGACAGGAGACAACCATAAGGGTTGTAGAAGAAAGAAAATAGTGCTCTTAGTTGCAGAGTAGGAAAAGCAGTCAACCAGGTGGGCTGAGCCAGAAGAACCAATCTCTTGAAGGAAGAGGTGAAAGATGGCTACTGAAGGCCAGAAATAGAGTTAGAGAAAATACTCCAGTAGGTGAACAACATAGAGAAGGATAAATAGCTTAAGGAGATCCGAGAGGAGATCGACGGGCTTATGTTGAAGATGCAGTCGGAAGCTAGGGGAAGCTGGAGGTATGAATGACCCTTAAAGCAAAAGGTAAGGTGACCTATTCAACAATTAGATGCCAAAAGGTAGAAGTAGGTATTGAGGAGGTGGATGAGGCATGCTAGAACCATCAGTGCCACAGAGGAGGAGATGGTTTACATTTGTGAGCCATAGGTTGGAAGGAAACTTAGTAATGAGGAAGAGAGATCAGTTGAAGTTCTCATAGATTTCTAGGAGGGAAATGAGATGAGATTAGTTGAATATGTCATAGACTTCCAGGAGAGAAGACATGAAGGTTCATATTGCTAGGAGGGAAATGGATAGATATCAAGCAGAGATATCGCAGACTGCTAGGAGGGTAGGTTAGAAAACTCCAATTTCTAGGTGGGAAAGGAGGATGAGGTAGGAATTTCTGAAAGTCTCAAGAGATTATAAGGGAATTCATATCAACAAGGAGTGTTGGCAAAAATGAAGATGAGACTATCTGAGAGTCTCATGAACTCATAGGAGAATTCATATCAACAAGAAGTGTTGACAGAGGAGGAGGATCATAGGCACATTTTGATCATTGGAGGAATCAACATATTCCTTCCAAGCATCCCAATAGAGTCCAGTGAACACATTGAAGGTGCAGAAGAAGAAAAAAAACCAACATAGACTATCATGGAGGAGAAGGAGAAAACATTGACATCTGCCCAAGTGATGAGAGAAGAATAGGAGCATATAGATCAAATGCTCTCTTAGTGAGAGATGGAATTGAGAATGTTGGAGGATTGATTAGGAAATCTAGGCACATAAGAAGACTGCTAGAGGGAGAATAATGAAGAATAATTCCATCCTGAGGAGCAAATGGATGAAGATGGACTTGTACTAGCACAAGAAAAGATAGAAGAACTGTCAGAAGGAGAACTGTCAGGAGAGATGGTTGAGAAACAACTCAGTAGCATGGTTGTAGAAATTGAGTTTGCAGTGGAGTGGTAAGTCAAGGCCACATGTGATGAAGTTAGCATGGGAGAACAGATTGATCTACCCATTGATCTATATAAAAAGGAGATGTAGCAAAGTAGACAACATAAAAGGAGCCAGCAAGTGGAGCAGCTGGACAAAGTGATAAAAGAGATAAGGAATATTATGCTAGAGTCAACATAGCAGGAATTCAGTAGCAAGAGGAATCTAAACAGAGGAGAACCCCCAGAAGCAACAGGAAAACAACAATAGCAACAGGAAAACAACAGCAACAACAACAGGAATAGGAGTAGATGGACAACTCTGAATTCAAGTATGGGATCCTGGATGATCTGAGCTTCAGCAACAAGGGAGCCATGAAAAAGAGCTCATGATTTTGTTAGTGCGAGAGTATGATGTAGGAGTATCTCTCCACCTCACCAAGAGCCAATAAGCCAATGCATCAATGCATAAGGAGGAATGAGTTCCAAGGAAGGAGAGGCGATGGTCCTCTCATTTTGAACTCAATTTTTAAATTTTAATTGGAGAAATAATTGCATTAAATGTTGTGAGGATAAAAGAAGCTGAACCATGTGCCTTTGTATAGGTTGCATGAGGAGTCTCCTTTAATGACTGATAGGTATATAGGTTTAGGCCTAGCTCAGACTAGTTGTCCATTGATTGTAATTGAATTGAATTCAATGCAAGTAGGTAGCTGGAGGGAAGACTCGAGGAGCCCCTCTTTTGTAAAAAAAACTCTCGTTTTCAAATTCATTAGTGATGAGTATATGGGTGAGTGGTAGAGAGATCTCAAGAAAGGAGAAGTGTTGAGACTATGTTGTAGTCCAACCCTTGTAAATATTTGTACAAATACATTCATATATAATAAAAAAGTAGTTTTTCCTGCATATGAGGTGTTTGTGTTCTTATGTGTGATGAATGGTTATTCTCTGAATGTTTTTTTGTATTTATTAATGTATGTTCTATATGTATGCAAATAGGTTACATTTTTTAGGTTCCTCTATCTTGGTAAGGTTATGAGTAGCTCTGTGCTCTTAGGCTTGTGCAAGGAGTGCACAGCATAGTGAGTGAAAAATTTGTGAAGCCAGTGCAAGGAGTGCACTTGAACTCTCTTTTGAGTTTAGAGAAGAGCATGCCATGTGGACACACCAGACCAATATTAAACTCAAAAGAAGGGAAAACTGTGCAAGGAGTGCACATCAGAGTTGCTAAACATTCTGAAGAAGACATACCAGAGTTATTGAATACTCTAAGGGCTCTGCAAGGAGTGCACAGGAAGAATTTTGGAAAAAGTCTTAAGTCTAAGTCTTTTAGAAACTCAACGTGCAAAGAGTGCACATGGGAAACACTTTGTTAAGTGTTAGTCAAATTCAAGGAGAGATTACAAGGAGTGTGTTAGAGGTTGAGTGACTTCGAGACCCTTAGAGATCAGAGTAAACCAAAGATCATGAGAGATAATGCCATTGTGAACAAGGAATCTGTAAGGAGTGCATAGGTTGAGAAACCCTTAAGGTTCAGGTTGTGGAGGAAGTGCAAGTGAGCCTACTTCAAGCTCAAATCTCAGGAGGAGTAGCGTTTTCTAGGAACGTAAGAAGAGGAAAAGATGACAAACCTGTAGGAGGGAAACACTCAAAGGGATAAGACCTTTTGAATTGTAAAATAATTTCAATATCAGGAGGTTCAACACAGGCCAATGAGTTATCTTGTAGAGGAGAGTATTCAAAGGTTCAAAGCCTTTGAAAATTAACAAATAATCCTTCATTGGGAGGAGAAGCTACACCAATTGTCGATCTTGGAGGGAGAGTAGATCTAGAATGTTAGATCATAGTCTAAAAAGAAGGAGAAAATAAGGAGGAGTGCGCAAGAGGAGAATATATATTCACCATTGGATCTAGGCACGAGGATCGAAATTCATCCGATCTAGGTAAGTTGCATGAGGTTTAACCCTGTAATCTCTTAAGACTTCGTAAGTTCGAAAGAAGTTGGGTGCAAAGCTCAAAGGAAGAGATATCGAAGAATGGAAATCAATGGTTGAGATCCATTCGTGAGTTTGAAGGAGATATGATAGCCATTAGATCCATAGGAGTTGTGTGAGAGTTAATAAGGGAAGTCCTTTAGATTTCACACATTCAGGTTCTTTGGAGCATAGAGGCATCAAGGCCCCCGAAGTCCCGAAGGCCAAAGTGAATCAGGACCATCCATTCAAGAGGGATGTGTGTCAACATATCTAGGAGTCTAGAGTTCTAGCACTCCATAGGATTGTTGGGGTCATGTATTGAAAAGGCCTGAAGCTTTGAACAATGGAGACAATCTCAGTCGTCCGTCTCCACACAGTGGAGACACATGGCATCAGATCAAAAAGTTCAGAGGTTTATCACTCCGGGAGAATTGTGGCATAGTTCTTTGAAATTCATCGAAGCCTGGAGTGTCAAAGTATTGTGGGTCATTGATCATAGGCTGGATAGGTGGCAATAGATCCATAAGTATGGAGGATCGACACTCTAGAGGAAATAGAGTGCAATGTTGTTGCAGACTCCTGAAGGCCCGAAGGCTGAAATATATAATAGCCATCCATTGAATGAGGACACATGGAGAAATATCCCAAGTTTAGGGATGTGAGAATTCAATAGATTTGAATTATCGTGCAGATAAGGAGAAAAAAATACCTGAAGTACTGAAGGCATCTTGGTCGTTGATCAGGAAGGGGACACGTGGAGGATAGGGAATTATTTTTTGCATTTTGGCATCGGAATATGCGAGAAGTTGTGTCATTTGACTACCAAGGAAAATAGTCAAATTCTGAAGTGTAGAAGTGGAATAGAAGGCATTGATCTGGGGAGTACCAGAGCCATCTGATCATCCTTTTCAACATTCGACACTCCGTGCATGTTGGGTTCTTTTGTGTGGATACAAAAAACTCCCAATGCTTGAAAAGGAGAATCTGAACAGTTGATTTGTTAAGGCCTGATTGCCGTCGATTTGACATTTGGGCATGTTTGATGATTCGATGATTGTGGGAGTTTTTGTAAAAACATAATGAGGGGGGCGCCAAAGCCTCGATGATTGTGGGAGTTTTTGTAAAAACATAATGAGGGGGGCGCCAAAGCCTGAGGCGTGAAAGAGGCATAGATTCGTTGATTTGGGGAGTGCTAGAGCTGTCCAATATGCCTTTTCGGTGATCAACACTTTGCAAATGTTATGCATGTTGGATGCGGTCATAAATCACCGAAACTTGAAGGGAATAGATCAATACCATCCATGGACTGAAGATTGAGGACCTTTGATTTGACACATGGGTGCAAGTGATTTTTCGATGATCGACACTTTGCAAGTGTTTTGCATTGGAGCGAGAAATAAAATTGCCAAAGTTCGGATTGTGAAAGTGGCATAGAGCTGTCGATTCAATGGAGGAATAAGAACCATCATATATGCCTTTTCGATGATTGGCACTTTGTGAGTGTTACATGTATTAGACACAGTTTGGAAATTTCCGAATCTGAATCCCCACGGATAACTGGAGCCATTGATCTTGGTGCATATTTAGAACCGTCGATCTTACTACCTATTGCTTTTTGACAGTTCACAAGTTCGTGCATTTGGGGAAGTTGAAGGGTAAGAAAGGTAGATCTCCGAAGATCGAGTGCCAAAATAGCTCATTTTCCTTGGCACCTGGTCACAACCCTTGGTCACATGAGGAGTTGGCTAGAGAAAAGGGGCTAGGAGCATACAAATTGTTTTAAAAGGAAAAGAGGTTTAGTAAGAGCTCGTGGGTCTTTTGTAGGATCTGCGCCTTAGGTGAAGGACATGTGTAAAGGATTTTTGGGGCTCAACAGGACCCAAAGAGCTGATCCAACTCCTAATTGTGAACAATCCTAGACTGGGAGGTTGAGTGGACCCTGGGTGAGGGAGGGGTTTTGCATAAGATTGTTGGAATTATTTCCATTGATGTCAACGGATTAATGATGTGATTCATGTCATATTATGGAATCACAATACACAAAAAATTTCGAATATATATATATACACACATAGGTCTACAAGTATATTAAAAAATGTTTCATGTGAAAAAGTAAAAAGTGAAATGACCGTTTCAAACCCAAGGGTTTGGGGTATTTTTCCATGGTATTTGGGGTGTTTTACCATGGTATTGGGAACTCATTATTTAATTAAGGGACATTTCCCTTCATGAATGGTTATGAAAAAGATAAATGACTGAGAGAAAGTGAATGTGTGAAAAATGGAGTAGCATTAAAGATTTAATTACGAAATAAGTTTCAGGTCATCTTGGAATTTTTGTGATACCTTATTTTCTAGGATGTTTTAGACCTTGAAAATTTGAAAATATAGAGGTTATATCTTGGTGTACATGTGGAAATGTTTTTAGATGTTTCTTCGCTATACTTTCAGAGATACACCCTATTGAATGCTCCTGAAATCATTTTCAAACAATCCATTTTGGATTTTTCGCTATAACTTATTTTCTATAATGATTCAGACCTTGAAAATTTGAAGAGACAGAGGAGAGATATTTCTTTACATCTGATACAAATTTCATATGTTTTTTCACTTTAATTTCAGAGATATCCCCTATGGAAGTTAGGTTTCTCAAATGATCTCGAAATCCATTTCAAACGGCTCTGCTTGACACTTTCTCTATAACTTTTTTATAGGATGTTTTAGAACTTGAAATTTGTTAGAGATAGAGGATAGATCTTAGTGTGTATGTGGTACAAATTTTGTATGCTATTTTGCTACACTTTCAGAGATATTATTTGTTTCAGTTAGGGTTCTTGAATTCTCTTGAAATCAGTTTCAAACAAGTCAACTTGGTACTTTCACTACAACCTGTTTTATGATATGTTTCAAGCCTTGAAAATTGTGAGAGACAAAGAAGAGATCTTGGTGTACATGTGGTAAAAATTTGATTTTTTTTTTTTGCATAATTTTAGAGATATTCCCTATGGAAGTTAAGGTTCCTAAATGATCTTGAAATCAATTTCAAATAGGTCAATTTGGAATTTTCACTATAACTTGTTTTCTGGGACTCTTCAGATGGTGAAAATTTCAAAGAACAAAGGAGACATATAGAAGTACCTTAGGGAAAAATTCTAGAATCATATTTGAAAAATTGGATACGTGGCATGTTGTACAAGTTCATTATTGGGAAGAGACCCAAAACAACAAGCTTTGAAAAATATACCATTTGGAAATTCAAATTTTTGTTAGACTTGGTAAAGGAAGAAGTACTGAGAAGATCTGGTGAAGGAAGAAGTTGCAAGTAGACCTAGTGAAGGAAGAAGAAGAAATCAGACCTAGTGAAGGAAAAAGTATCAAGAAGAATCAATGAAGGTTGGTGTAGTTGACACAAAGAGATTGGTGTCTCTTTCTAAGTTGGTGCTTAACAGTGGGGATTGGTGTCTCCAATAAATTGGTGTCTAAAAAGATCTATAAGAGTAGTTTGGTGCCTACCAAGATTTGTATGAGTGGGGATTTGTGTCTCCATTAGGTTGGTTCCTACAATAATTATAAAGAAAATTTTCATCATTCTCCCGAAAGGGTTTCCATGTAAATATTATGTTCCAATTTCTGTAGTTAATATGTTATTGTTTTCTTATGGTTGATAAATGTTTGAAAACATAAACAATTTCCATACATTGATTCACCCCCTCACCCTCTCAGTATAGGTGTCTTCTAAACACTCACACCCAACCACACACCATCAATTAGTTGAGTTGAGGATGAGACCTTTGGGTCATCCGATAGTTCCACCTATCTTATGAAATCAAGCCCTTCAAATATGAGGTACTTTGTGATGTTTTTCCACTCAAATTTTGTGATGTTCCTTCAAGACAACCACATATGTGGAAAAACCAAGATTTATATGAGTTTATGCCTTGTAGTTTCACTATTACTTTGGGAATATAGCTCTACAATAGACCTCAGGTCATTCCAAATACCATAGTCTCTTTGATCATAGCTAAGAAATGTAGGAAGGTAATCTTCCAAATTGGGAAACTTTTCCTCGTAATGGTTCGCACTGCATGTGAATGGAAGATCACCATGACATCAACATCCCTTTCACCAGGTCTTTCTCCACAACAAAAGAAGGGAAAGAAAGTAGTGGAAGCGTATAGAAATATCTTCACCTCAATTGTTGGGGAACCTCTACACTTCCATATCAAATATTGAATTGATTTGATACCCAATGCACCTTTTTCTAACAATTGTATAGTATACGTGCATTATCCCATGGAAAATGAAGAAATCAAATTCCATATTTAAGTGTTAAACCAAAAATTCCACATTTGACCAATATCCTTACCTTAAAGGAGCCTGATTGTGTTGGTATGAAAAAAATATGGGACATGTCAACTTTGTATTAATTAGAAATCTTTAAAAAAATTATAGTCTGCAACTAGTATCACATTCCCCAGATTTAAAACCTTCTTGACCAACTCAAGGGTGATAATTAATTTAGTAAGATTTATCTAATGATGGGATACCACTTATTATCAATCAAGAAAACCAATGTATGCAATACTACCTTCAAGTCCATAGGAGGCCTTTTTAAGTGGTTGGTAAGGCCTTTTGTCTTGACTAATGCTATGTAAAATTTAATGAGGATTATGGATGATATCTTGTGACCATTCACAAATAATTTTTTGGTTGTATATCTGGATGCCATCCTCATATTTATTAAAATCTCGGTAGAACATTTGCATCAGCTTCAACAAGTCCTCAATACCATAATATAGCACAAGTTATATTATAATATATAAAAAATCTCATTTGACATGCAAAGCATCCAATGTCTAGGATACATCATGGATGAACATGGTGTGGATGTGGATCCAACCAAGATCCAATTCATTCACAATTGACCATCCCCAATGACTCTAACTAAGATCCTCAATTTCTTGGACCTTTCCAACTTATATCATAGGTTCATGTTGGGGTTCTCTCATGTTTGTTGCCCCATAAGCCACATCACCAAGGGTTGATTCAAGGCCAAGTTTGTTTGGGATAAGTAAGTGAAAAATCCTTTGAGGATTTGAAACACCACTCATGTTTAGTGCTGATACCCAACTTGCCAGATTTTCCATACAGAATGCTAAACTAGTTAACTTCTTAAGTAAGAAAATCAACATGGTATCAGAGAGGGTCTGAAATAAGGAATTTTCATAGCACAAAAGAACTCGTTGAAGAATCTAATGGCATAGGAAGACTCTCCTAACCCTAGTGCACCTTTTAACTAGAATAGTTTTCATTTTTGGACAAATTTCATAAATTAGGGTCTC